>JACEIK010004822.1:0-17457 GCA_018107945.1 Datura stramonium
TCCCCATAGCAGTCTGATCAGCATTACAGTTGTCTCCCTGTTGATTTATTCCAGGTGAGCAGGTGCAGCTCTGGTTCCAGATAGCCCCGAGGGGGAAACAAACCCTATCTATTACTGTTTGTACATTCAGTTGTCTCCCTGTTGACTTGTTCCAGGTGAGCAGGTGCAGCTCCGGTTTCAGATAGCCCTGAGGAGAGCTCCAGGGAACCAGACCCTATTTGTTACTGTCTGTACACAGGTGTAGCTCCAATTTCAGATAGCCCCGAGGGGAACTAGACCCTATCTGTTACTGTCTACACAGGAGTCCTCCGGACTCAGACACAGTTATTTATATCGGAGGCTATGGCTTGAGCCGGAGACCTAGGGGGCCGGTACAGGAGCTTCGGGTGAGCAGATGAAGGCCGCTATATAGCCCTTTGTTTCCAGAAACCTGAGATAGAGCTAGCCAGGCACCAGATGTGCCTCGGCCCACCAGTTAGTAGTCGAGGTCCGTCTAGGGCACCAGGTTCCAGTCATACCCCCCAAGGCGGGGCGTGACAAACTTGGTATCAGAGCAGGTCGTGTCCCAGAGAGTCTGCAAGCCGTGCTAAGTAGAGTCTTGTCTATGGNTTCAGTTATGTTATTTCAGTTGCTTTGCATACTCAGTACCAGCGGTACTGACGCCCAGTGGGGCGCTGCATTACTTGCCTGCAGGTACTCGTAGACGAGGGGGCGATCCCTCGTGATTCCAGTCAGCTATTGAGTTGTCAGCTCCTGTCATCCGGAGTCTGATTCCCAGAGGTGTAGCTCTTTTTCTTTTGATGTACAGTATGGGTAGCTCGAGGCCCTGTCCCGATCATTTCTATCATTACTCATAGAGGCTTGCAGATTGTATGTTCATCTCCCTGTGGTCAGTTGAGCCGGTCGAGTGAGGCCGTGCAGTTGTATAGTTGTTTGGCATCCTTGTTTTTGTGTTGGCCGTGTGAGGCTATGTTTTGATAGTAGTGGTGACCTTGCCGGTCACGTAGCTTTCCAGTTTTCTTGTTAAGTTTCAGATGTTCTGGTCAGCTGTTATTATAGGTACAGGTGGCTATAGGCCCAGACGGCCGGAGGCTGTATTTACAGCCGCTATATAGCCCTTTGTTTCTAGGAGCTTGAGATAGAGCTAGCCAGGCACCAGATGNAGCTAGCCAGGCACCAGATGTGCCTCGGCCCACCAGTTAGTAGTCCAGGTCCTTCTAGGGCACCAGGTTCCAGTCATACCCCCCAAGGCGGGGCGTGACACCCATGTTATTACTATCATATGAATTCTCAGTCAGTTTGCATGCTAGTTCAGTCTCAGTCAAAATGTTAGCATTTTCAATATTTTTTGAGTAATGTCAGCTGATCAGTTTGACTATAGCCAGTTTTCTTGAGGTGACAGTAATACCTCCCAGTCCTAGTTTGTAGATTCAGTTATCAGTTAGTTCTTTAGACGATTACGATGTTTCCAGATAAGCAACTCTGACCAGTCTTAGAACCACCAGTATCATTTTTCAGTTAGTTCTTCAGACAATTATGACACTTTCATATAAGCAGCTCTGACCAGTCTTAGAACACTAGTTTTCAATTATCCGATCCCACAGACTCTCAGGTTACTTCCAGATAAGTATTCCTGACTTAGTCCAAGACCCCAGCTTTGAGCTATTAGCTTAGTAGTCAATTTTGGTCTATCCAGTAGGAGTAGTACTTAGCACCGAGTAGACCAGGGTTTCAGCGCACCCAGGTTTCCCAGAACTACATTGCCACCATAGGTTATTGGCCTAATGGGCCCCATACTTATGATCACCCAGCTCAGCCACTATAACCTGGCAAGGTATAGTGGGCTTTCTCTTATGGGGTGTATATATCGAACACCACGTCTAGCTCACGTGGTTGTATATCGGTTATAGACTCTCCCACTTATCAGTACAGTTTCAGTTTAGTTCAGTTCAGTTTAGTTAAGTTCAGTTTAGCTCAGTTTAGTCACTCAGTTCCAAGACATGTTTATGACCGTCAGCCAGGGTCATTATTGACCATATCAGTTATAGCTCAGTTTTTATCAGTATTCAGTATCAGTTGGTCATTTCATGTTATTTCAGTTCAGTGCTTATTTTTCCATGCTTATCGTATATCTCACTTACTTAGTACATTCAAAGTACTGACACATACTTTCTATGTTGTATCGTATTATGATACATGCATAGGTTTTCAATCTAAACATCGTCAGTAGTTTCCCTTCGACAATAACAGTAACAACTTCATTTGGTGAGTCCTCATCTTCCGAGGAGGATGGTTATTTGTTCAGACAATTCAGTATTCAAATAGCCTTTAGAGTTAGTTGGGGGCTTGTCCAAGCAACTCATCAATTAGTAGTTAGCTTTCAGACACAGTTGTTTAGTATTGTTTTTCAAATATGTTTACTCTTTTCAAATCAATATTTCTTGAATAATTATATTTTTATAAAGCTTCCGCTTATGTTTACTTAGTTTACCAGTGCAATTTTAGACCATAGGTTAGTTTGGGGTCACTGTGTATCGTCCAATGTGTAGACTTGGGTCGTGACAAACTTGGTATCAGAGCACTAGGTTTAGAGTATCCAAGGATGTCTAAAAGTTGTGTCAAGTAAAGTCCTTTTCATGGGTGTGAAGCGCGCCACACTTATGACGGGGAGACTACAAGACGTTAATAAGGAAAACACTCTTTTGTTCATACTCCTTATCGTGTGATGAAGTTGAATCCCAAAAATGTCCTCCTAACTCGTGCTCTATTCATTTTAGTGAAAGCATGACTCCAAAACGAGGAAATGGAAGAAGGGCTGGCAATGTCAACCGACCTGCCCCACCAGCTCCAACAGCCCCTCAGGAAGATCAAGTGTCCTCAATAGAATTTCGAGTGGTGATCCAGCTGTTGGCGCAGACTGTGACCAATCAAGTGAACCAGTAGGTGGTTCCAGTGAATGCAAATGGGTCTGTACCAGCTGCTAGAGTTCGGGACTTCACCTAAATAAACCCTCCATCTTTTCATGGATCTAAGTTGGGAGAGGACCCGTAGGAGCTTGTGGATGAGGTGCGGAAGATCACCTGAATTATGGGTGTTAGTTTCGTGGAGAGTGCCAATTTTGATGCCTACCAGTTAAAAGGGTTAGCTCAAATTTGGTACAATCAGTGATAGGAAGGGAGGCCAGCATAAGCAGGATCAGTAGAGTGGGATGAGTTTGCTACAGTATTTCTAGACAGATTCTTTACTCGGGAATAGAGGGAGTCTAAGGTTGCAGAATTCATGAATATAAGATAGGGTAACAGAATAGTGGAGGAATATGCATTGGAGTTCACTTGGTTGTCGAGGTGTGCTCCAGATATGGTTGCTGAGCCAAGGGCTCGCATGCTCAAATTTGTTAATAGAGTGTCAGACTTGGTACTGGAGGAGTGCAGAACCGCAATACTCATCAAGTACATCGACCTTTCCAGCCTCATCATTCATGCCTAGCAGGTTGAGGCAGAAAAGTTGAAGGATATGGAGTGAGAGAATAAGCGGACTAGAACAGGTCAGTCAAATTATGGCCATTAGAGGTCTGACGGCAGTAGTCGCCCAGAGCAGCAGCAATAGAGGACTCCAGCACCAACATCAGCCAGCACCCCTACTTTTTGGTCTCACAAGGATTGAAAGGGTGGACATCTGGCTTTCAGTCCCAGAGTTACAGTGCCAGCAACCGTTACCCAGCTTGTCCTAAATGTGACAAGAACCATCCAGATGAATGTCGCATGGGCAAAGATGGTTGCTTTGGATGTGGACAATTAGGTCACAGGTTAAAGGAGTGTCCTTCAGTAGGATGGGGGAAAACTCAGTCTACCACTTCAGCAGCCCCAGCAAATCAACCAGCTCAACAAGGTAACACTTCAGGTACGGATGGTGGTCATGTCGCGCCCTACCTTGGGAGGCATGACTGGCACCTAATGCCATACTGAGATCTAAGATAACCTAGCTGGGATTATGCACTCCTGGTGCCTACCCGCGCATCAAATCAAGAAAACAACGAGTTATATTTCAGCTGTAAACACAGTCTCTGGCCGACAAGGCCACATAGCTACCTGTAAAAGAAAACAGCTAACCAATCACAAGGCAATAAGGGGATCCTATGTGGGCCAACAAGACCACCATGCTTTCTAGTTATAACGGAATGAAAACAGGCAAACACAATTATGCTATAGCCAACAAGGTTGCTAACTAACAACTAAACTAGGCCCCACACAGCCCTCGCACAAGATAAAATATACGTGGCCCCATATGGTCAATAACAACAACCATCAATAGAGAAACTGTAGCCCGCAAGCCTCTAAGAATGGAATAATGGTCGGGACAGGGCCCTGACCTACCCAAAAGATATACAACAAAAGGAAAAACCTTCTCTAACTATCAACCCCTGAAAGGAGCTAACGGGACTGTGGACTCTGGCTGATGACTAGGAAGGTCCTGAACCGCATCTATCCGCACTTGCAGGAAAAGAGGGTTGCTATGGATGTGTACAGTTAGGTCACAGGTTAAAGGAGTGTCCTTCAGTAGGATGGGGGGAAAACTCAGTCTACCACTTCAGCAGCCCTAGCAAATCATCCAGCTCAGTAGGGTAACACTTCAGGTACGGATGGCGACCATGTCACGCCCCACCTTGGGAGGCATGACTGACACCTAATGCCATACTATGATCTGAGCTGACCTGGCTAGGATTATGCACTCCTAGTGCCAACCCGTACATCAAATCAAGAAAACAATGAGTTATATCTCGGCTATAAACACAGCCTCCGGCCGACAAGGTCGCATAGCTACTTGTAAAAGTAAATAGCTAACCAATCACAAGGCAATAAGGGGATCCTATGTAGGCCAACAAGACCACCATGTTGTCTAGTTATAATGAAATGAAAACAGGCAGACACAATTATGCTATAGCCCACAAGGCTGCTAACTAACAGCTAAACTAGGCCCCACACAGCCATTGCACGAGATAAAATACACGTGGCCCCACATGGTCAATAAAAACAACCATCAACAGAGAAACTGTAGCCCACAAGCCCCTAAGAATGAAATAATGGTCGGGACAGGGCCCTAACCTACCCAAAACCTATTCAACAAAAGGACAAACTTTCTCTAACTATCAACCCCGGAGAAAAGGAGCTGACAGGACTATGGACTCTGGCTGATGACTAGGAAGGTCCTGAACCGCGTCTATCCGCACCTGAAGGCAAGTAATGCAGCTCCCCAAAGATGGGCGACAGTATAATATGCACCGAATATGTAAGGCAGTAATGAAAATGACTGAATAATACTGATAATAAAAGTGAAAATGATGCAATAGGAAGGATAAGAGATACAACCTGAATAGCCTCGCGCCCTGGCCTCGCCCGACCCTTCTAATCCACTCGATAATGTCCTTGTTTATCCTGCCTCCAAGGCTCTTCCCGCACGCGTCAAGCTTTCATTGCTCACCACAAGCCCACGCGCACGCACCCTAGCCATTAACATCTTACGAGGTGTAACATCATCCCCCCTAAGGAACATTTGTAATCTTCGAGCTTAAAAGAGTCAACTCTTTTAACTAATGCCAGAAAAATTTCGGTAGAGTCCCCTCTATATTATTGACTATTCGAAAATTTGAAATGCCGAAAAGCCCAACATAGGTGCCTCACTGGATGCTATAAAAAGCTACTCCATCATATAGAGGTAACCAACCAAACAATACTAATAATATAAGCAGTAAAATATTAGTTAAAAAACAACCTCACCTCAACTATATAATCCGGTTGAATAATGGAATAAGTGAGGATACCTTGACCTCATGTCATCCTCAGCTTCCCAAGTCATCTCTTCTTTATTTCTGTTCCTCCACAAAACTTTAACATAGGCTAAATCTTTAGTGCTTAACCTACATACCTGACGATCTTATATAGCAACTGGAACCTCTTCGTAGACTAACTCCTTGGTAACTTAAACGTCCTTAACTGGAACAACACGAGATGGGTCCCCTATGCTCTTTCGCAACATTGACACATGAAAGACCAAATGAACAGATACTAGCTCTGGAGGAAATTCCAGCTCATATGCCACTCGGCATATTCTCTGGAGGATCAGGTATGGGCCAATGAACCTGGGGCTAAGCTTGCCCTTCTTGCCAAATCTCATCACACCCTTCATCGGCGAAACTTTGAGCAATACCCGATCATCAACATCGATTTTCAAGTCTCTACGCCACACATCGGAATAGGACTTCTGATGACTCTGGGCCGTCAGCAAGCGCTCTCTGATGAATTTTACTTTTTCTTCTAACTAGTGGATCATATCAGGTTTGATTAACCCTGACTCCCCTACTTCAAACCATCCGATGGAGAACCTACATTTCCGCCCATATAAGGCCTCATAAGGCGCCATCTGGATTACAGAATGATAATTGTTATTGTGTGAAAATTCGATAAGGGGTAGATGCTCATCCCAAAATCCTTCGAAGTATAACACACATGCCCATAACATATCCTCGAGCGTCTGAATGGTGCACTATGCCTGACCGTCTGTCTGAGGATGGAATGTTGTACTTAGATTAACCTGTGTCCCCAAGCCTTTCTGAAATGACTGCCAGAATCTAGTTGTGAATTGTACCCCTCTGTCAGAAATAATAGATGTGAGGACACCATATAGTCAAACTATCTCCTTAATATACAACTCAGCATAGTCTTCGACGAAGAAGGTAGTCCTGACTGACAAGAAATGGGCTGACTTCGTTAATCTGTCGACAATGACCCAAATAAAATTGAATTTACTCTTGGTGCGAGGCAAACCTTTCACAAAGTACATATTGATTGCTTCCCACTTCCACATGGGCATCGCTATCTCCTGGCTCAATCCGTCAGGTTTCTGATGTTCAGCCTTTACCTGCTGGCAATTAGGACACTATGCTACAAATTCAGCTACACCCTTTTTCATTCCAGGACACCAGTATATATCCCTTATGTCATGGTACAACTTCTTCGAACATGGATGAAGAGAGTAACGAGAATAATGTACCTCTGCGATGATCTGCTGACGGAGCCCTACTGCATCTAGAACACAAAGGCGTCCTCTAAATCTCAAGACCCTATCTTCTGTCAATTCGAAGGTCGTTAATTCACCTTGCTGAACCTTACTTCTAAGCTGTACTAGGTTGGGATCCTCATACTACTGCTCTTTGACCTCTACAACCAGGAATGATACTATTTTATTCTGAATCACAACCTCATTATCCTCTGAAACTACTACCCGGACTGCTAAATTGGCTAGTCGATGTAGTTCTCGAGCCATTTCCCATTGTTCTGGCCTCAGATGTACTAAACTTCCCATAGATCTGTGGCTAAGGGCATCTGCTACAATATTAGCCTTCCCTGGGTGATACCAAATGTTCATATCGTAGTCTTTCAACAATTCTAGCCAATGACGCTGCCGCAAAATCAATTCTTTTTGCATAAAAATGTACTGGAGGCTCTTATGATCGGTAAAAATATTCACGTGCACCCATAAAATTAATGCCTCCATATTTTCAAGGCATGAACCACTGCAGCTAACTCCAAATCATGAGCGGGATAGTTCTTTTCAGGCTCCCTTATTTGTCTTGAAGCATAAGCAATTATCTTACTGTATTGCATCATAATGCACCTGCACCCTAACCCAACGCCTGAAGTGTCACAGTATACAACATAATCCTCTGAACCTTCTGGCAAGGCTAACACTGGTGCTGATGTCAATCTATTTTTAAACTCCTGGAAACTCTACTCATAGGCCTCGGTCCAGTGGAACTTAGCTTCTTTCTGCGTCAATTTGGTCAAAGGTGCTGATAGGTAAAAATCCTTCCACAAACCTTCTGTAATACTCGGCTAACCCTAGGAAACAGCAGACCTCAGTTGGAGTTGTAGGTCTAGGCCATGTCTTTACTACCTCAATTTTCTACGAATTAACCTGAATACCAACATTTTATACAATATGACCCAAGAAAGCTACGGAATTCAGCCAGAACTCACATTTAGAGAATTTCGCATATAGTTGGCGATCTCTGAGGATCTAGAGTATTGTCCGCAAATAATCTCTGTGTTTCGCTTCTGAACGGGAATATACCATAATATCATCGATGAACACTATCACAAACAGATCTAAATATGGCCTGAAGATGTTGTTCATCAGATCCATGAACACAGCTGGGGCATTTGTTAGTCCGAAGGACTTAACTAAAAATTTAAAATGACCATACCTGGTCCTGAAAGTTGTCTTTGGGATATCTTTCTCCCGAACCCACACCTGGTGATATCCTGACCTTAAGTTTATCTTGGAAAAATATTTCGCCACTTGCAACTAATCAAAAAAGTCATCTATCCTGGGAAGAGGGTATTTATTCTTAATAGTAACCTTATTCAACTGCCGATAATCTATATACATGCATAGGTAGCCATCTTTCTTTCTCACAAAAACCAAATGGTGCACCCCACGGTAAAGTAATCGGCTTGATAAAGCCCTTATCTAACAAGTCTTTCAACTGTTCTTTCAATTCATTTAATTCAGCAGGAGCCATTCGATACGGAGGGATGGATATAGGCTGAGTACCTGGTAGCAAGTTGATAGAGAAATTGATTTTTCGTTTTGTAGGAATACCAGGAAGTTCATCTGGAAACTCATTAACCACTGGGATGGACTGAAGAGTCGGAGATTTTGCTTGCACATCCTGAACACTGACAATATGGTAAATACAACCCTTTGCTATCAATTTTTTCGCCAGAAAATAGGATATGAACCTACCTTTTGGCGTAGCTGCATTTCCTTTCCACTCTCGCACTACCTCCAGTACAAAGTGAAATCGGACAATCTTGGTCCAACACTCCACATTGGCATAACATGGCGCTAGCCAATCCATACCCATAATCGCATCAAAATCAATCAGTTCTAGCTCCACTAAATCTGCTAAAGTCTAGCGACCGACAACCTCTACTGTGCACCCCTGGTAAATCTTTTTAGCAATAATAGAATCACCGATAGGTGTAGATACCAAGAAGGGTCGCTGAAGTAATTCCGGCATTATACCAAACTTTTGGGCCACTAGTGGAGTAACATAGGACAAAGTAGAACTTGGTTCTATCAAACATAAACTAAGTGAGAGCAAATGTCCAGCATACCTGTCACAATATTCGGCAATGATTCTGACTCATGTCGCCCCGGTAAAGCATAAGTGCGATCCAGACCATTACCCAAGCTAGATTCCCCTGATCTGCCTCGACCCCTACCGACTAGAGCTGAGGGCCTGCACCCTGCTGAAGGTGCTGGGGCATGTGACCCTACTGATGAACTATCCTGTCGGTCCCGATCACCCTGACCTCTAGCTGGACAATCTCTCATCATATAACCCTCTTGTCCACAGGTATAACAATCAGTAAACCCATACCAGGACGCCCCAAAATGACGTTGACTGCAAATAGTACAATGTGGCACAGTGGACCTGCTCTGATCTGATCCACTCTGCTGCTGAGAGCCTAATACCGTGAGCTCTTGTCGGGTCCTGACTGCCCCCGGCGGTCTGGTCTACCACCCTGCTGCTGCAGAGGTGGGGGTCTAGGTGGCCTACCTGATATTCGCGGCCTAGGTTCGCCTTGGAATTCTTCCTGCATGTCACTGGGCCTGGACCTCCGGTGTTGTTCTTGATTTGTCCTTTCTACCTCTCGTTGTCACTGCCTGATCCCTTCAATATTTTGAACGAAAGCTTGGATGTGTGGAATGTCCATGTCCTCTCATAAAGTAGCTGTAATACAGGCTTCCACATATTCTGGGAGTAGCCCCATAATAAACTGATGTACCCTGGCTAGCATGGTGTCCATCAAGGCTGGCAGATATCTGGCCAATGAGCCAAACCTCATCGCATATTTTCGGACACTTATCGAGCCCTGTTTCAGGTGCAAAAATCGATCCACCTGGGCCTATCGGATTTCTCGTGGCAAGTAATGATCTATGAAGGCCTATAAAAACCTAGACCAAGTCAGAGGGGGAGCATCTCTACCTTGAGACCTTTCCCATCTCTCGTACCACAACACTGCTATGTCCCGTAATTGAAATACTGCTAACTCAACCGACTTTGTGGGCATGGCATGCATCATCCTAAAGATCCGCTATAATTGGTCCAAAAAGTCCTGAGGGTCCTCCCTACGGTCAGTCCCTTGAATTGCGGGGGACTCAGGGCAAGGAACTCTCGAACCCTCAAACTTCCAGGTCCCCAGGTAGATTCAGCAGCCACTGGTACCACGGGCTGGCGCTGAGCGGCCATCATTTGAGCCAACATATAGACGGTGCTCCTAACCTCCTGATCTAATGGTATAGGTATAGGGACCATTGGGGTGGTGCTGACATGCCTGCTGCCCCATGGGGCTCCTGGCGTGGCGGAGACCGCTGGGGAGACCGGGATGTAGTTTCCCTAACGTCCTCAAATCAGGACGGCTCTGACCGAGGCACCCTACTAGTGCCTTCTCCTGCCACCACATCTAGCTCTCTACCAGTCGTGGTCTGTCGTGCGTCAAACATTTCCTATGAAAATAAGAAGAATAATGTAAGCCTAGGGATTTACCCTATACAACATAGCTCTATAGCACGACTGAAGAAGAAAGGAGGGTAACTATGTTATTATACCCCGTAGCCTCCTGCCTGTAGAATATGGTGCACAACATACCCATAGGTAAGACTCTACTAGACACGGCTTGCAGACTCCCAAGGATACGACCTGCTCTAATACCAAGTTTGTCAGGCCCCACCTTGGGAGGCATGACTGCCACCTAATGCCATACTGAGATCTGAGCTGACCTGGCTGGGCTTATGCACTCTTGGTGCTTACCCGCGCATCAAATCAAAAAAACAAACTACTATATCTCGGTTGTAAATACAACCTCGGTCCGAAAAGGCCACGCAGAACCTATAAAGGGAAATAGCTAACCTAACTAACAAGGCAATAAAAGGGATCCTATGCAGGCCGACAAGACCACCATATGTTGTCTAGTTATAATAGAATAAAAACAGGCGATCATATTCACACTAACGCCGACAAGGCTGCTAACTAATAGCTAAACTAGGCCCCACACGGCCACCGCACGAGATAAAATATATGTGGCCCCATACGGCCAACAACAACAACCATCAACAGAGAAACTGTAGCCCGCAAGCCTCTAAGAGTGGAATAATGGTTGGGACAGGGCCCTGACCTACCCAAAAGCTATACAACAAAAGGACAAACCTTTTCAAACTATCAACCCCGGAGAAAAGGAGCTGACGGGACTATGGACTCTGGCTTACGACTAGGAAGGTCTTGAACCTCGTCTATCTGCACATGTAGGCAAGTAATGCAGTGCCCCAAAGATGTGCGTCAGTACAATATGTACCGAATATGTAAGACAGTAATGAAAATGACTGAATAATACTGATAATAAAACTAAAAACGATCCAATAGGAAGAATAAGAGATACAACCTGAATAGTCTCACAACCTGCTGTATAACTAACAATAAGTAACGCAAACAAGAACCTTACCTGGCCTCTATAAGCCTGAAAGGTACAACCAGCACAGAATAACCCGCCTGAGGCCCCCATAAGCCCTGGCGAGCACACTCCAATCTATATACCCCTAACATGGTCAATATGAGTCAACGGGTAGCTATAGCCAATCTACCAGGTCTCTGGGTCTGCAATTGAGCCTGCTGAGCTCCTGTAGCAGTGTCTGAGCCTGGTGGCTCCTGTAACTATATACCCCTAACATGGTCAATATGAGTCAACGGGTAGCTATAGCCAATCTACCAGGCCTCTGGGTCTGCAACTGAGCCCGTTGGGCTCGATAGAGGGTCAGTGATGCCTATACGGTATAAAAATAGAAGCTCATTTGTTTATGGACTGTAATATAGACCTTAGGCCTGAACATAGTCCCTTGGATAAAACATTTAGCTCCTTGGAGCAATCCATATAGCCCCGTAGGCGATGACACAGCTATTAACCCTTAGGTTGGTCGACGAAAGGCTATATAGGGTAGGGTCAGTCCCAATCTAATTAGAAAATCTAATCTCAACAAACGGTAGCAACTAATAACAATATACATTCTTCTGGCTTTCTTACAAAGATATAGGTCATGTTACTATACGACAGGAATAACTTGCCGAAGGAATTAGCCTTAACATACCTCGAATGTCAATTCTTGTTTAACTAATGAGTTTCAACCTGTAACTGGCGGTTCCACTCAACTACAGCCCTTACACTGAGAGAATAAGGCTATTTTCAATACTAAATTCGGCAAACAACGATATCTTTGGATAATAATAATAACTATAATTCAACTTTATTTAGAAGAGAGAAATGCCTACCTATTGCCTGTGGCCATTTAGGATTCAATTTGGAGTAATTCTGGCAACCTTTACTCAGCGGGGTTCTGATATGCCGAGTGAATTTTTAAGAAATAAATCCACGGAGATGCTTTTCGTAAGCCTAGAACTTGTTACCCGAAGTTAATTTGCATTTGTACGGCGTTTGACGGCGTAATTTGATGAAAATTGGATGAAAGTTGTGTATCCTCTATTCTATCCAAAGGAACATTTGATAAATGATTTGAATTAATCAAAGGAAGCTTATATATAGGTATAGGGTGGTGGCAGGGGGCGCCTCGCGCAGGCCAATGCGCCAAGGATGGTGTCACACCGCGCTACCTAATGCGCTGGCAGGGCTAGCACACCGCGCTACCCAACGAGGCCCTCGTGCCTGGACCTATTAATTTGCTCGATAATGTCTCACTCGTCCTGCCTCCTAGGCTCTTCCCGCATGCGTCAAGCTTTCGTTGCTCACCATAAGTCCACACGTACGCATACTAGCCGTTAACATCTTACGGGCTATAACAGGCCAATGCCAAAATCGCTTTTATACTTTGTCCTCTTGTTAGGATCAGGAGAGCTCACCTGATGTGGTCACAGGTATTTTATGTCTTTTCCACCTAGATGTATGTGCCCTACTAGATCCAAGAGCCATATTAACATTCGTGACTCCCTATGTAGCTGTTCAGTTTTAAATTAGTCTGAAAGTCCTCTCAGAATCGTTTTCAGTCTCTACCCCTGTTGGTGAGTCAGTTAGAGCCAGCCGGGTATATAGAAACTGCCCAGTCTTAGTGTTGAGTAAAGTTATTCCAGCGGATCTGGTAGAGATAGACATGGTCGATTTTGACCTCATTCTTAGAATGGATTGGTTACATTCCGATTATACCTCAATCGACTGCAGAACTAGAGTCGTCAGGTTTCAGTTTCCAAATGAACTAGTCTTAGAGTGGATGGGTAGTGTTTTAGTGCCTAAGGGTCGATTTATTTCCTACCTTAAGGTAAGGAAGCTTATTTTAAAAGTGTGCATCTTTCACCTAGTTCGAGTCAAAGATTCCAGCTCTGAGACCCCAACTATTTAGTCAGTTTCAGTTTTCAATAATTTTCTTTACGTATTTCTTGAAGATTTTTTCGTAGTCCCTCCCAAGCGGGAAATAGACTTTGGCATAGACTTTCTTCCAGACACTCAGTGCATCTCTATTCCTCCTTATAAAATGGCTCCAGTTGAGCTTAAGAAGTTCAAGGTAAGGGTTTCATCAGGCCCAACATCTCTCCATGGGGTGCTCCAGTATTGTTCGTGTGAAAGAAAGACGATACTCTTAGAATGTGTATCAACTACCGTCAACTAAAAAAAGTTACAATTAAGAACAGGTACCCCCTACCCAGGATTGACGACTTGTTCAATCAGCTTTAGGGAGACATTTGTTTTTCCAAGGTAGATCTCAGGTTGGGGTATCACCAGCTTAGGGTCAGGGAAGGTGAAATATCAAAAACAACCTTCAGAACTCCGTATGGTCACTATGAATTTATGGTTATGTCCTTTGGACTAACTAATTCCCCTGCAGCTTTCATGGACCTGATGAATAGAGTATTCAAACAGTATCTGGACATGTTCATCATAGTGTTCATAGATGACATTTTGGTATACTCTAGAAATGAGGAAGAGCGTGCTAACCATCTGAGGATAGTGTTAAAGACTCTCAGAGACCGCCAGTTGTTTGTTAAATTCAGTAAATGTGAATTCTGGCTGAAATCTGTGACTTTCCTCGATCACATGGTCTCAGGTGAGGGTATTCAAGTAGATCCTCAAAAGGTAGTAGCAGCGAAAGACTGGCCAAGACTCACTTCCCCAATAGATATCAGGAGTTTCCTGGGTCTAGCCGGTTATTACCGATGGTTTGTAGAGGGGGTTTTTTCTATTGTGTCTCCTCTGACTAAGCTAACTCAGAAAAAGGTGAAGTTTCAGTAACCAGATGCATGTGAAAAGTGTTTCCTAGAGCTGAAGAATTGACTCACTACAACTCCATTTTTGACCTTACCAGAAGAAACATATGGGTTCTTAGTCTATTGTGATGCTTCCAGAGTTGGCCTCAGTTGTGTTCTGATGCAGTGGGGTAAGGTGATAGCTTAAGGTTCATGAGAAGAATTATCCGACTAATGATCTGAAATTGGCAGCAGTGGTGTTTGCTCTGAAAATATGGAGGCGCTACCTTTATGGGGTTCACATAGATATTTTCACCGGTCATAAGAACCTTCAGTAGGTGTTCAGTCATAAAGATTTGAACCTTCCTCAGAGAAGGTGATTGGAGTTATTGAAAGATTATGATATGAGTGTGTTGTACCACCCGGGCAACGCAAATTTAGTGGTGGATGCCTTGAGTATAATGTCCATGGGGAGCGTTGCTCATGTTGATAAGGGAAAGAAGGAGCTAGCAAAGTATATTCACAGGTTAGCTCAGTTAGGAGTATAGTTGGTGGATTCAGCTGAGGGCGAAGTGGGGATTTTAGTGTTAAAAATTGCTTGGAAGTGGGGATTTTAGTGTTAAAAATTGATTGGAAGGGGGTTTAGGGAGTAGAAACTCCATAAATCAGGTTTGAATGATCATGGTAGCATTAGAGGGGGATAACTTAACTCGCGGGTAATGATTAAAACTGTGAGTACGGGTAGAATGGGGACGGGGTTGAATATCCAAAACCCTTATTTCCCAAAATAAGTCTATTGAATTATCCTTTAATCTTTTGTTCTAGATTTTGAACGTTCTGAAGCACAAAGGAAAGGCAAGGCTCCAGTAGAAGTGATTCTTATCTTTCAATCAAGGTAGGTTATAGTTTAGAAGGAGTTAGACTTTAGACAATAACATGTATTTGTGTGGGATGATAATATTTGAATTGGTATTCGGACATTGCTTGTTGTCATAATCCCTTGTTGAATTCTATTGTTGAATAATTTTGCTATAAAATAGTTATTTATGTGATGTGGACATTGTATGTTGGGAGTTGTTCTAATTCATTTGTATTGTCTGAACATAATCCCTGAATTGTGTGAATATTCTAGCTGAGGGAGGAAGATGAGGCCTCCCAAGGGTCAAATAAATTGACTGAATGGTAAAATACCGAGATATGTGAATAAAAGTGGATAATATAATTGTTCTGAGATGAGTGGCTCATGCCCGAAGGGAGCATCCGGACGAGCAATGATGGTTGAGTAGCTCATGTCTGAGGGGAGCATCCAAACAAGTAAATGAGTGGGAGTGGGTACCACGCTGGCATAGTACATGAATTTCTAGATTCCCCTGCAGGTCATGATTGGAAGGGAATAAATAAGACTCTCTAGCATTGTGTACATCGATGTTCAATGTAGGAGTGTTCATGGTGATATGACGGAGGCGTGTGCCCGGCGTATCACGATTGATTACATTATTTAACTGAGTGTAAAGAAATAAGATCGGTCTGGTAATGTGAGAGCTTGAATGAACTAAACTTCTAGCCATATATTGTGTGTATTCGAATGGTTGATGTGTTTATGATGATTTGCGGTAAATATAAAGTTAAATAAGGACTCATGATGAGTTGTGAAATCTATCATGAGTGGTTCATTATATATTCCATGTGGTTATGATATGTGATTGTTTATTGACGACTATGAGTAACTTGGTTTTCATGATGAGTAGAATATTGAAAAGAGTTAAGAGAACTGTAGTTGTGTAGCTAAGTCGTGCTACTGCCAAGTCAGTACCTCTGCAGCTAATCCTATTCTGCCGCAACGACACCGTGGCAGTGGTCAAGTGACCACTGCAGCGAGGCCCAATCCAGTGAGCAGACCGGCTAACACCCTACACAGATTGAATTCCTGAATGACTATTATTTACTAAACGTGTGTTCTAAGATGATGGCATATTGTTGTTTCTCTTATATGTGTTATTATTTAAGGTCGCCCAATGATGTCTACCAGTACTGTGCTTTATACTGATGCTACTCCTGCACTTCTTTTTTAAGTGTAGACCTCGATTCCCGAAGCTCATCTCGACCCCATCTCTAGAGCAGCAGCAGATTCGTTGAAGTTTAGCAGATCAGAACGTGTTGTTTCGATTCCTCCGTAGAAGATGTCTTTTGTCCAGGCATTAATTTTCTTTGTTTTCTTAAGTTACTCCTTTTTATATAATGTTAGATAGATGTCCTCATGTACGATAACTTTTAGATTTTGGGGATGTACTAGATGGTTTTGATGCTTGTATTCTTAAATTCTATTTTAGTTTTCGTTAGTTATTGTTCAAAATGTGATTTACTCATAACTATTGTCAAATTTGGATAACTAGTTAGGGTTAATTGGTTCGACACCAGAGGGGATAGTTTGTGTGTGTTAATCACCATCACTTGAGTCGTGACAGGATTCTAGCATCAGATTAACCAAATTGCCAATCATAGCTTTTACCATGTTACTTTATTGCTTTGTGAAAAATCATTTGAGTGTTTTTATCATCATCATGATTTTCTATAACATATACAGAAAATAATTAGGACTAACCATATATAAAAGAATTATACAACAATTTGTATAGAAAAATCAGATNATGGGGTTTGAAAAAAAATACTTAATTATAATCTATTCTCAGAATGATCCCTAGTGAAAATAATGCAAAAAAGTATTTTCACTTTTGGACTGAAGACCTTTTGAAGGGCTATTGCCAATAATCTTAGCAAATGAGAATTAAAGTTGTTGAGAGAAAAAATAATCCAATTTTAATTTATCAATTAAAAAAAACTCTTTTTCAAAGTCATGCTTTGAAATTCACTTTCCAAGAGTCGATGCACATTAAAGTGTCATTAATATAGACTCACAATATTTTTTTTATGAGAAAAACTTGTTGATATGTCACATGATACCAAAAAAATATCTCAGGTGACATTGCCTCTTCTATTCTTACAAAAGTGTGTGAGAATGAAGAGTTTCTACCCCATAGATTTAAAGTAGCCAAACAAAAAGAATATAATGACTCTTCTGATTAATAATTCTATTCTTTTTGAATTGTTTTATTCTTTAAAGAAAACTCGAACGACTTTAACCTCAAAAATAG
>JACEIK010004822.1:72505-96254 GCA_018107945.1 Datura stramonium
TTTAGAGTTACAGTAAATTGACACTTGAGGTGATTTTGCCCCGTAGTCTAGTCCCTGTGGGATCGATACTTGGCTTACTTGAGCCACTTACTACTTGTTCAACCACGTGCACTTGCGTGTAGTCATCCAGACAGCCGAACATTTATGACATATGATATTATGTTTAAAGTAGGTTTGACCCAATGATCAGTTTATACGATTTTTCTTATGCTTTCCTTTATGGAAAGCCATATGATTCTATTTTCATTTGGGTCTTTCTATTCAGATATGAGATTCATTTTATGACTATGCAAGTTTTCAAATATCAGCATACAGTCCTTACTCTCATGATCTTATGATTTAAGTTATGTGCATGATTCCAGCTATACTTACTCAGCCTGTTTTACTTACCTTGCATACTTAGTACATTTCAAGTATTGACTGCATACTCTATGCTATATCATTTCATGATATAGGTTCAGGTGTTCAAACTCAGTCCCACCATTAGCCAATCTCCAAAGCTTAGTCCAGTTCACTTGTTGGTGATTCCTCATCCTTCGAGGACCTTTAGACTATTGAATTGTGTTACTTTCAATTTCAGACTTTTAGTGAGCTAGTTGGGGATGTTGTCCCATCAGCTCTCCAGTTATGTTAGAGGCTTTTCCAGACAATATATAGAATTTCTACTCTGTTAATGTTGACTCTGTATGGTTGATATGTATTCAGACTTCTACTTATTCGTGTTTCGGATTTTAGCTTTTGTTTGATGTATGTGCTTTAGTTATCATATTCATTTCATGGGTCAAATTGGAGCCATTCGTGGTTCTAAGTTCTGTGTCTTTCTCCAATCCTATGTTCGAGTCGTGTCAAACTTGGTATCCGAGTAAAGGTTTAGAGTTTCCTAGGGTGTCTGAAATCTGTGTTGAGTAAAGTGTTTTCCATGAGTGTGAAGTATGCAACACTTATGGGAGAGAGGCTGCAAAATGTTTTAGGAAATTTCCCTTCTTTCATAATTTATGTCGTGCGATGAAGTACCTCTCTATCCTTCTAACTCGTGTTATACGCGTTTGCAGGTTCATGCCTCCACACCGAGTAAATAGTAGAAGGAACGAAAATGGAAATGGCCTTGACGATGGAAAGGGAGATGGGCACCCGCCAGTACCATCAGGTCCTTTTCCCCAGCAAGTCTCTCATGCCGAGTTTAGAGCGGCATTTTAGATGTTGTCCCAGGCTTTGACCGCTCAGGTCCACTAGCAGGCGGTGGCCCATGTCCTCATAATGGGAACACAACGGCAGCTCGAGTTCGGGACTTCCTAAGGATGAATCCACCTGAGTTCCTTGGGTCAAGAGTGGATGAGGACCCACATGAGTTTCTAGAGGAGATACAGAAGATCACCCAGATTAGTGGGGTGACAGGTGAAAAAAGCGCAGACTTAGCCTCCTATCAGCTGAAGGGGGTTACTTATATTTGGTACCGTCAGTAGAGAGATGTTAGAGCTTTGGGTGCAGTTCCTATGAGTTGGGAGGAGTTCATGACTGCCTTCTTAGACATATTCTTTCCAAGGGAGTTAAGGGAAGCAAATGAGGTAGACTTCGTCAACTTAATGCAGAATAATATGACTGTGCAAAAGTATGTCTTGGAGTTCATCTAGCTGTTTAAGTATGTGCCGGAGACGGTTATAGATCAGAGAGCCCATATGAACAGATTTTTGTATGGAGTGTCAGATTCACTAGTCAAGGAGTGTAGGATCACAATGCTGAATAGTGATCTAGACTTCTCTCGATTGGTTATATACGCCCAGGAGATAGAGGCAGATCACTGATGTAGACTTCTCTCATGTATGAGGCAAGCCTGTAATAAAGTTCATATTTATCTCTTTCCACTTCCAAGTACGGATGCTAATATTCTAAAAAATATCTGCAGGTCTCTAATGCTCAACCTTTACTTGCTGGCAATTCAAACACTTAAAACTCCACTATGTCCTTCTTCATGTCATTCCACCAATAGACTACCCGTACGTCACGATAAATCTTGGTGACACCTAGATGTGTAGAGTACTAAGAGCCATGAGCCTCGCTTAATATCCGCTCTCTCAAGTCATCTACAGCTGGCACACACAATCGGCCCCGATATTGAAGTACACCATCTTCCACTTGCGAGAAAATCTCCACTTTTTGATTCCGGATAGCTTCCTGTAGCTTTACTAGGATAGGATCCTCATCTTACTAGCTTTTACTTCCGTCACCAAAGAAGATTCTGACCCATTCTGAACAGTTGCACCACTATCTGATGAATTTGTAAGGTGAACAACTATATGAGAAAGCCTATGGACATCCTTCACCAACTCCTTCCTCCTATCCTCCACATGAGACACACTCTCCATGGACAACCTACTATGAGCATCCACCACTATATTGGCCATGCCCTAATGATAAAGGACACTCATGTCATAGTCCTTGTGTAACGACCCTGGCCCAACACTATGAAGTATTATTCATTTTTGGGGCCCAACATGGTTTTGTCCCCTTGGATTTTCAACCCAAAAAGCCCCTCACAGTATTGAGTCCAGTACTTTACTAAATAGCCTAGGACTCTCCATCTCTTTTTCGATGTGGGATTTTCCTAAGTGAGCTAGGTGTTACATATCGTCGCCCCTGCACTCACTCCCCGTAGAGACTCAGCATCCTCGCTGAGGTTTGCCCCACTATCGTACTAGTCTAGAGTCGGATCTGATACCACCTATAATGACTATGTCCCAACACTGTGAAGTATTGTCCGCTTTTGGGCCTCAGCCCAGCACAGTTTTGTCCCCTTGGATTTTAAACCCAAAAAGTGCCTTACAGTATTAAGTCCAGTCCTTTCTAATAGCCCAGGGCTCTCCCTCTCTTTTCCAATATGGGATTTGCCTAAGTGAGCCAGGCGTTACGTATCGCCATCCTTGCACGCCCAGCATAGTGTTTTCCCCTTGGATTTTCAACCCAAAAGGCGCCTCACAGTATTAAGTCCAGTCGTTTACTAAATATCCCAGGAATCTCCCTCTCTTTATCGATGTAGGATATGCCTAAGTGAGCCAGGCGTTACATAATGCCTGGCTCACTTAACGCCTTGCTCACTTAGGCAAATCCCACATCGAAAAAGACAGGGAGAGTTCTGGGCTATTTAGTAAAGGACTGGACTTAATACTGTGAGGTGCCTTTTGGGTTGAAAATCCAAAGGGACAAAACCGTGCTGGGCTGAGGCCAAAAGCAGATAATACTTCATAGTGTTGGGTCAGGGTCGTTACACCTTGAGAAGCTCTATCCATCTCCTTTGCTTCAAATTTGGGTCCTTATGAGTGAACACATACTGAAGGCTCTTATTGTAACACCCCAAAAGTTCCCAAGACTAGACTCAAGACTAGTGGGTTAAGATATTTTAACGGTTCGGACTTTCGAGCTAAGTTTGAAATTGTTCTGGGTATGAGGATAAGTCTGAGCCTGATGAATTCTATGAAAACTAGTTGTTCATATCAATTCTCAAGTGTGAGAAGTGCAATGGATACAAATTAAGGTCATAAGGAAGCTCTAGCACAAAGTTGAGTCGAGAGTCTTCTTAATGATTGACTTCGTATAAGTTCTTTCAAGGGTCAATTTCAAATGACCATATATACAATTTAATAAAGTGTTTTTGGATTATTCAATACATCAAATTGAAGCCCTTTGATTCTTCTTTTCAACGCATCTAACCATGCGTCAATCGGAGTTCGAAGTAAAAGTTATGAGTAATTTAGTGGAACTGCACCAGATCACAGAATGATTCGTTAGGTGAGTCGTTAAAGTCACCTAATGGATCATTAAGTGACCAATTAAGTGGCAAAAAATATTTAGAAAACTTAAGTTTCATAGATTCTTGACTACTAGTTAATGACCCATTAACTGACATAACGAATCGTCAAGTGAGGCATCAAGAAAATATCAGAAAGTTGGAAAAATGTCTCCAGTGACAATGAGTGGTCTTAACGACCTGTTAAGTAGACAGGTCATTGGGTGATCCACTAGGTCTGGTAGAGTCCACATTTCATCCGATTTATTATGAGCTTTTTCGTAATTTCTAAGTTCCTAACTCCTAAACTAAGTTGTTTTGAGCATCAAAAATGGTATTTTAGATGGTTTTATTAATTCCTAGCCCTCATTCTACTCCTAGCACTCCAAATTAATGATCAAATCCTCTCAAGACCACCTAGGTTTCTTTATCACCTTCTTCCCAATTTCTCTTGGGTCTTCAAGGCAAGTCAAGGGATCATCAACCTGGTATGTAGGGCTATGACTGAGACTTTCTTTTACTCTCATGCCCAAATTCCTCCTCAAGTTCATGAATTCAAATTCTAATTCAAGTTTATGATCTTATAGGATTTTAACCCAATTTCATGAAATTATCTATGATTTTTCTATGGGTCAATTCCCCTCATATTCCAAAGTATGTTTTAGGATTTATGGGCAGATTTTATACATAATTCGATTATAAATTCATGATTTCATGCTTTTAGAAATTATGCCCTATTATGCAAGTTTTATGAAAAGTCAGATTTATGATTTATGTTTTCAAGCATGATGAGATATCAAGCACAAATGAATGTTTATAAATTACCCTGTACGAATCCACGATTTTTGACTTATGAAGTCTATTTCAAGTATGGATTATTTTAAGATTTTGGGCTCACCCACACAAGTTAAGCATGTTTGCATGATTCAACTCTGTTCTATAAAATCGTCTTACTATATGATTTTGGAGTCTATACTCCTACTTTCAACTTATTGTATGCTTTCAACATCGTTGAAAAATGATGGTTTCAACTTCATTGAAAAATGATGGGAGCACTATATGTATGTTTTTGGGAGTAATTTTTTACACCGAGTAGGCTAGGGGTTCATGTAAGCCCCGAATCTCAGAACTACGTGCCAACATACATTTATATATATATACATTCGACCTCCCTTGTGAGCTTCCTCAGCCCCATATGGGCCTTTGGCTTGATATCAACATCATGGTAGCATTCTTAGCCCTGGTAAGGTTTTAGACAGCTCTGTCCACTTGAGTATAATAGTTGGGGCTTCACGTAAGCTCTTTCGTGATGGTGTCAGTTGTGACGATTCTCCCATTGTTTCTCATGATTTCAGTTATTCATGTTCATTATTATAATGTTATGTTTTACAACGGGTTTGACCCAATGATTAATTTACAATTTTTTACTTATGAATTCAGCTATGACAAGTCATATGATTGCTATTTTATCTTTGGGTCAGTCTTTCAGATAAGATATTCAGCTTATGGCTATACATGTTCAAATTCATATTTTAGTATGTAGTCCTTACTCTTATAATCTTATGATTTATATTTATATGCATGATTTCAGTTAACATTACTCAGCATGTTTTACATACCTTGTATACTCAGTATATTTCAAGTACTGACCGCATACTTTATTTTGTATCATTTCATGATATAGGTCCGGACGCTTAGAGTCAGTTCCGCCATTAGTCCAACTCCCAACAATTTAATTAAGTGCCCATTATTGGTGACTCCTCATCTTCCGAGGACATTCAGTTTATCATTCGATTATGTTATATTATGTTTCAAATTTTTGTGAGCAAGTAGGGAATGTTGTCCTATTAGCTCATCAGACAGTTTAGAGGCTTATCAGACATTATGTAGATATTCAACTTTTTCAAGTGTTGACTCTGTGTTATGATCGTTATGCTATTTAGACTTTCGCTTATTCATGTTTCAGTTATCAGATTTCGCTTTAATGTATATTGTTTAGTTATCATGTTTGTGCTATGGATCGACTGGTTTTAGGTCCCGTGCCTCGATTCAGGGTCCCAGCTTGGGTCGTGACAAACTTGGTATCATAGCATTAGTGTAACACCTCAAAAGTTCCCTATGTCAGACCCGAGGCTTATAGTAGAAAATAGCAAGAAAACTATACCAGAACCAAACAACGAAACTCAGTACTGTTCGTTGTAGGGTCCAACGGGTCATTGGAAGTACTCGTTGTTTCATTACCAGAGAGCAGTCAGAAATTTTCCCAGAACCCACGAGGAGATTCTACGGACCGTGGCTTGATTGAACCGGTCATTATTTGTGATCGTTGAAGCAGATTAAGAGAATTTCAAAGGAAGAATGGGGGAAACCAACGGATGAACCAACGGTCTGTTGTTTTTTACCATGGCCCGTTTGATGGGTTGTTGGTTCTGCAAGTTTGTTAAAAATCTCGGGCTAAGTTCGGAACCATTCTAGGTATATGGATAGAACCGAGCCAGTGAATTTATGGAAGAAAGGTGTTAAGATCAATTCCTAAGTATAAGAAGTGCATTACATGCAAATTATCATCATAAAGAATCTCTAGCACAAAGTTGAGTTGAGCCCCTTTACCGATTGAGTGTTCGTATAATTTCTCACAAAGGTCAACTTTAAACGACCATAGCTCTCATTTTACAAAATGTTTTTTGATGATTCAGCACCTCAAATTGAATCCCTTGAAGTATTCTTTCCAATGCATTTGACCTTGCATCAATCGGAGTTTGGAGTAAAACGTTATGAGCAGTTTAGTGCAGCAACCGCAGGTAAGAACGGACCTCAGAAAGGGCCGTTATAGCAACCAACGACCCGTCCTGTTGGTCGTTGGAACTGTCAGTTCCAGGTCTTTTTTTGGCAGTTTGGGGTATTTTGGTAAACTCTTATGTTTCTAGCTTCTAAATGATGTCGTTTTGGGCTTCCTTAAGGTCAGATTAAAGGGATTAGCCTAGCCTAAATCCTCACCCTCTTCAAACATCCATTGATTGATCTTTCTCTCAAGAAGAAGCTAGAGCTCATCACCTCCAACTTCTCAATTCCTCTTGGATCTTCAAAACAAGTCAAGGGATCATCAACCCAGGTATGAAAATCTACCAAAAATCTCATGGGGTTTTAATTCAATTTTTATAAAAATCAAATGATTACAAATGGGTTGTTCTAAATTGTGATTTAAATTATATTTTATGAATTTTGATCATATTTTATGACTATTTTGATTATTTAATTATTGATTTTGATTTTTATTAAATTAAGCCTATCTAAGCATGAACTACGATGAATCGATTTATGATCTCCGCTTCAATTGATGATATTTACAGGCCCAACATTAATTATAATTTAAAATAAGAATTTATTCAATTACCCATCATTATTTGATGATTTTCAAGTTATATGTATGATCTTCAAGTATGCATGAAACCTATGATACATGAATTATGTTTTGACCGACTAAAGGGCCTTATGTCATTGCTAGTTCAAGTATGTACAATTATGTTTATGATTATCATGATTTAACTAACCCATAAATTCATGCATGTTATACTATGAGCACTATATATGTTTTGGGAGTAGTATCAAAGATCGAGTAGGTTCTGGGCCTAGGTTCTGCCCAAGATCTCATAGACTACGCACCACCGTAGGTATGTTGGGACCTCCCTTGTGACTGTCCCTGGCTCAAATGGCCCTTTTCATGTGTGATCACTCTTTCATGATTCTACCCTTGGCAAGCTATGAACACCCTCCAGACTAGGGTTACAAGTCGGGTTTCATGTGTGCTCATATGGGGTATGTCGGTTAAGAGAATCTCCCACTATTCCTCATGATTTATGCATGTTTATGATTATGTTTGGCTCAAGTCATTTTAAGTAAGGCTTTTCTATATGATTATGATTACGTTTGTATTACGAATGTTTTGAAAACCTTGAGCCTATGTTATGTTATGATGTTTACTATATGAGCATGATATCCTACTCTTATGATCATTTATGAGTTTTATATATTTTAAATGTCCTTTTTACTTACCTTGCATACTCGGTACATTCCACGTACTGACTGCATACTTTCTATGTTGTATCGTTTCATGATATAGGACTCGGCTCTCAGGCTCATCTCCATCATTAGTCCATCTCAAAATTAGCTATCATCCTTGTTGGTGATTCGTCATGTTTGGAGGGCCGTATGTATAGACCTTGATGATGTTCTTTCATTTTAGTTTTGTCGGGTTAGTTGGGGATGTTGTCCCATCAACCCATCTTATATGATAGAGGTTTTTAGACAGCTTTTAGTACTCATCTAATTATATATGTCTAGTAATTTGCGCTAGTCGTTTTATGCTATATTACGTTTATGTTTCCGCTATATCATGTGTTTGTATTTCGCCTTAAATGATATGGAGTTAGATGTATGCTTATGCCATGGGTCGACTTGGTGCCTCTCGAGTTCCTTGTCCCGTGTTACGATCCGGGTCTACGTTCGGGTCATGAAAAACTTTGTATTAGAGAAATAGGTTTGAAGTGTCCTTGGGTGTTTGAAAGCCGCGTTAAGTAGAGTCTTTTTCATGGGTGTGGAGCGTGCCACACTTATGAAGAAGAGGCTATGAGACGTTTAGGAAATGTTTCCTTCTTTCATGATCTATGTCGTGTGATAAAATATCTTTCTATCCTTCTAACTCGTGTATTTACACTCCAAAGAATAATGCCAGACAGTGGAATAAGAGGCTCTCTCGAGTCATTTCTCCTTGCAGGAGTTAAGAAGAGCTAAAGCAGAAGAATTCGTGAACTTGAAGTAAGGAACAAAAAGAGTGGGGGAGTACCACTGGAGAAGTATGAAGCCTTCCGTGATAGCCTTAGAGGTAAATGGGAAGTCAAGAGATAGTGATTTCTATCTAGCCTTAAGAAGGGGACCAATCCTCAAAATGATGACCTTTAAACCAAGGGGGATATTATAAGGTGAAGGAACAGGTCATGCCTTGAGTTCAAGTGTGAAGGTCCAAGATCAGTAACTATGGGAGATCGATCCACGCTTATTTAGGTGTCCTTCCATACTTCAGTGTATGTGATACTCTATTCATGTCATATGTGAACATGTTATGCCCATGTTTAAGTTCTAAGTACTCCTTATGTGTATTCACATTCAGATTCATAGAATGAGAAGTAACTACTTCATATGGTAATTTCAGTCTTCTTCTATGATTCCATAAATCTCAGCTTCATGTCATGTCCCTTGTTATGTATGTAAACTCATGCCTCTCATCATGCTCATCTCTATGGGCTCAGTTCTTAAGATTTGCCTTATCAGCTCATAAGATCGTGTTATATCAAGTATATGTCCAGCTTAGATTTCTTGAATGATTCATGCTCATAATTTCCTACTCTAAGCCCTATGAATATTCCCCCATGATGGAAATGATGGTTAAAATGTGTACGTTCAGGATAACTCCCTATCCCTGCCATAAGTGCTAGGTATGTAAAACTTCAGGAAGCACAGTTATCAGTCAAGCCTTGAAGTGTAACAACCCACGTGGTCATTTTGTGACTTTTGACCTATTTCCCTAATTTGAACCTTTTTCTATCTTTATTTTGCTATTTATGACTTGCGTAGATGGATGACACAATTTTCAAGATGATTCAATGAAGATTGGATAAGATTTTCGGTTTTTGAAAGGTTTGAGGTTTGAGAGGTTTGACCAAAGTCAACATTTCAGGTTAACGAGCTCGAATTTGGATTCTAAAAGTTTCGTTAGTTCCGGATGGTGATTTATGACTTAGTTGAGTAGTTTGCATGGATCCTGAGGTGTTCGGGAGTGAATTGAATCTTTGGTTGGATTTATGAGCTTTAAGGAAGCTAAGTTTGACCATGGTCAACTTTATATCAAAACGACCTCATATCGGTGATTTGAGGATTTCAATAGGCCCGGAATATGTTTTATGATTGAATTGCATGTTTGATTTGTGACCGGAGGACTTCAGATATGTTTCGGGTGGATTTGAATGTTTTTTGTGTTTAGCATGATTTTAAGCATAAAATGTGACAACTCAGAGGTTCATTTTTAGTTTTTAAGATCAAAAATTATTCTGAGGCTTTCAAAATTCTTAGCATGAATTATAGGAGTTATCTTAAAGGTTGGTGCAATTTCGATAAGTCAAGATTGGGTTTTATTACAAAAGATGAGATAATTCTTGAACGAGCAAAAAATAATGTCTGACTGGGCAAACGAGTACCAAATGGAGTTTTTATTGAACGAGTGGGTCCATATCATTTTGTGGGAACTATAGGAAAAAGAATCCTCGTATTTTGAGTTCGTATGATGAATTTATGACCATTTTAGTAAAAATTAAATTGTTGGTGCAGCACTATATAAATACCTTAACAGTGTATTTTTGCACAAACTGTGTTTATTTGGTATTTTGGCAATATTTGGAGTTCTAAAGCTCGGAATTGAGTGATTTTTGCGGCATTCTTTTATGTTTAATGAGGGGGTATGTATCTAATCCTTACTTTGTCATTTCTCCACGATTTCTTCAGTTGGTTATCATTTTTATCCGTGAATTTATTGGAGAAAATTTAGGATTTTGAGTCTAAAGTTAAGCAACTATATTTTGATGAATTCAAAGTTGAGTTGAGCTCTGTTTTGGATGAAATTTCATATTTGAGTTCTTTACAATATGGGTAACATGATTTTCAAATAAGATTCCAGTTTTTCCCTTGCAGGCTCGGGGTTGACTTTTGGATTGACTTTGCAGCAGAATAGAAGTATATCAATACAGGTGTCCATTATTTCATTTTCTTATGTAGAATATGTATTTGACCGGATTTTGATCATTTAGAAGGGATACGGAAGGGAAAATTCATAATTTGATGCTTGAGCTTTGTTTTGAGGCAAGTAGAGATTTCTTGATTCTTTGAGTTCGGTAAGAAGGGGAAGCTTAGTCCATAGTACGTTGGGCCATATAGGGTTGTGAGGCGTGTTGGCAAGGTGACCTATAAGTTGGAGCTACCGGCAGAGTTAGCTTCAGTGCATCCGGTATTTCATGTGTCCTTGTTGAAGAAATGTATCAGAGATCCATCTTTAGTGGTTCTAGTATAGGGCATTGGGGTGAAAGAAAGCCTTACCTAGGAGGAGGTATCAGTCGAGGTCCTTGATCATCAGGTTCATAAGTTGAGAAATAAGGAAGTAGTCTTGGTGAGGATTCTGTGGAGAAATCATCTTATTGAGGGAACTACGTGGGAGGCTGAAGTAGATAAAAAGGCTGAGAACCCGTATCTTTTACTTCCCGGTTTAGTTCAAGCTTGAGGTATCAGTTTCCTCCTTAGTGCTCTATTCAATTTCGTGTCAAGTTCATGTCTCTTAGTTCCTTTCATGTCTTAGCATGCACGTATGTTTCATGAATTCAGTTCAGTCTGGAATCTCAGTATAGAGTCAGTCACTACATCAGTTTTTAGCTTCAATTGTCTAGTTTTTGGGATTGCAATTCCTTCCCTAGCCTTTCAGTATGCTTGATATACATTTGAGGACGAATGTTCCCAAGGGGGAAATAATGTAACTCCCCAAAAGTTCCCTAGGTCAGACTCGAGGCTTATAGCAGAAAACAGAAGGAAAACTATACCAAAACCAAACAACAAACATCAGTACGGTTCATTGTAGGGTCCAACGGGTCGTTTGAAGTACTTATTGTTACATTACCAGAGAGTAGTATGAAATTTACACAGAACCCACAAGGGGATTGTACGGACCGTGGCATAATTGAATCGGTTGTTATTTGTGGTCGTTTAAGTAGATTAAGAGAATTTTGAAGGAAGAATGGGGAAAACCAATGGACGGACCAATGATCCGTTGTTTGTTACCAC
Source organism: Datura stramonium (assembly GCA_018107945.1). NCBI lineage: Eukaryota > Viridiplantae > Streptophyta > Magnoliopsida > Solanales > Solanaceae > Datura > Datura stramonium. The sequence goes on from JACEIK010004822.1 coordinate 84,165, forward strand.
GGCCCGTTGGATGGGTTGTTGATTCTTGTAGTTTGTTAAATATCTCGGGCTAAGTTCGAACCATTCTAGGTATATGGATAGACCCGAGCCAATGAATTTATGGAAGCAAGGTGTTAAGATCAATTCCTAAGTATAAGAAATTCATTACATGCAAATTATGGTCATAAAGAATCTCTAGCACAAAGTTGAGTTGAGAGCCCTTTTACCGATTGAGTGTTAGTATAAGTTCTCACAGGGGTCAACTTTAAACGACAATAGGTCTCATTTTACAAAATATTTTTGGATGATTCAGCACCTCAAATTGAATCCCGTGAAGTCTTCTTTCCAATGCATCCGACCTTGCATCAATCGGAATTTAGAGTAAAAGGTTATGAGCAGTTTAGTGCAGCAGCAGTAGGTAACAACGGACCTCAAAACGGGTTGTTGTAGCAACCAACGACCCGTCCTGTTGGTCGTTGGAACTACCAGTTCCAGGGTTTTTTTTGTTAGTTTGGAGGTATTTTGGTAAACTCTTATGCTTCTAACTCTTAAATGACATTGTTTTGGGCTTCCTTAAGGTCAGATAAAGGGATTAGCCTAGCCTAAGTCCTCATCCTCTTCAAACATCCATAGATTGATCTTTCTCTCAAGAAGAATCTAGGGCTCATCACCTCCAGCTTCTCAATTCCTCTTGGATCTTCAAAAAAAGTCAAGGGATCATCAACTAGGTATGTAGGGTTACGAATGGGTGTTTCCGTTCACACTCATGCCCATTCCCTATAAATTTATGAAAATCTACCACAAATCTCATGGGGTTTTAATTCAATTTTTATGAACATCTAATGATTTACAAATGGGTTGTTCTAAATTGTGATTTTAATTATATTGTATGACTTTTCAGCAGATTTTATGACTATTTTGATTATTTAATTATTGATTTCGATTTCTATTAAATTAAGCTTATCTAAGCATGATCTACGATGAATCGATTTAGATTTCATTGCAAATTAAGCTTATCTAAGCATGATCTACGATGAATCGATTTATGATCTCCACTTCAATTGATGACATTTACAAGACCAACATAAATTATAATTTAAAAAATGTATTTATTCAATTACCCATCATTATTTGATGATTTTCAAGTTATATGTATGATCTTCAAGGTTCGTGAAACCTACGATACGTGAATTATGTTTTGGCCGACTCATGGGCCTTATGTCATGGACAGTTCACGTACGTACAATTATGTTTATGATTATCATGATTTAACTCGCCCATGAATTTATGCATATTATACTATGAGCACTATATATTTTTTTGGAGTAGCATCGTACACTGAGTAGGTTCGGGGCCTAGGTTTTGCCCCAGATCTCATAAACTACGTGCCACCATAGATATGTTGGGACCTCCCTTGTGGTAGTCCCTAGCCCAAATGGCCCTTTTCATGTGTGATCACGTCTTTCATGGTTCTACCCTTGGCAAGGTACGAACACCCTCTCGACTAGGGTCACAAGTCCGGCTTCATTTTTGCTCATATGGGGTATATCGGCTAAGAGAATCTCCCGCTGTTCCTCATGATTTATGCATGTTTATGATTATGTTTTTTGGCTCAAGTCATGTTAAGTAAAGCTTTTCTCCTATAATTATGATTATGTTTGTATTACAAATGTTTTGAAAACCTTGAGCCTTATGTTATGTTACGATGTTTACGATATGAGCATGATGTCCTACTCTTATGATCATTTATAAGTTTTATATATTTTAAATGTCTGTTTTACTTACCTTGCATACTTGGTACATTCCACGTACTGACCGCATAATTTCAATGTTGTATCATTTCATGATATAGGACCCGACTCTCAGGCTCATCTCCATCATTAGTCCATCTCAGAGTTAGCTATCATCCTTGTTGGTGAATCCTCATGTTTCAAGGGCCGTATGTCTAGACCTTGATTATTTTCTTTCGTTTCAATTTTGCCGGATTAGTTGGGGATGTTTTCCCATCAACCCATCTTATATGATAGAGGTTTTCAGACAGTTTATAGTACTCAACTAATTATGTATGTCTAGTACTTTCCGCTCATCATGTAATGCTATATTACATTTATGTTTCCGCTATATCATGTGTTCAGTATTCCACCTTAAATGATATGGAATTAGATGTATGCTTCTGACATGGGTCTACTTGGGGCCTCTCGGGTTTCTGTCCCGTGTTACGATCTGGGTCTATGTTCGAGTCTTGACAATTAGGTTTTGAAGTGTCCTAGGGTGTCTAAAAGCCGCATTAAGTAGAGTCTTTTACATGGATGTGAAGTGCGCCATACTTATGATGAAGAGGCTATGAAACATTTTAGGAAACTTCCCTTCTTCATGATTCTACCTCGTGCAATGAAGTTCAACTCTTCTACTCTCCTACCTCATGATATACACATTTGCAGAAGTATGTCTCCCTGTAGAACCAACTGAGGTCATCAAGCCCCACCAACCCCAGTGGTCCCTTTGTTAAGGTAGGTTTCGAATGCGGAGCTCAGGGATGCTTTCATATTGTTGGTACAAGCCATAATCACTTAGCTTAACCAGCAGGAAATCGTATCCGCGGACTCCATTGGAGAAACGACAACTGCTAGGGTTCAAGACTTCACGGGAAAGGGTCCATATAAGTTTCTTGGTTTGAAAGTGAATAGGGAGTTTAAGGGGAGAGGAAAGAGAAACAAGAGGGCTAGGATGGGGAACTTTGAGTTTTCCCAGCAAGGATCAGGTGGTGGAAATCACCCTTAGCTTCAACAGATATTTTTGTCTCGGACATAGAGAAACAAGTCTAGGGTAAGGGTGATTACATATACAGCGTGCAAGAGATGTAGAAAGAACCACCCAAGGAAGTTCTTGATGGGTTCAGGTGTTTGCTTTTGGTGTGGCCAACCTAGTCATAAATTTAGAGACTGCCCATCAGCTAAGCTGAGTGGCTAGAGAGGTCATGCCTAAGCTACCCATTCAGCAGCCTCATCCAGTTGGCCAGTATGCCTGAAATACAGTAGAAAACACTCGAGAGAATGTTTGGTTAGTTCGAGTTCTTGTTTCAGGTGCGGAAAGCCCGAACACATGCGCAGGGATTGCCCATCGGCTAAATAAGGCAAGGGTAGAGCCAGTGCTCCAACCACCAAATAAGCAACTCCAACAGCTTGCCCATCTTTGCAGAGTAGGTAACCTAGTGTAGGTGGCGGCCAACTCAAGATGTAGTCTCAATTATGTTATGAGTTTTTCATATCGAACCTTATGTGTTGCAAGGCCCAAGAACCACAGTATAAGGCATAAGACCCCTTTTAGAACTTTTAGTATGAGATTCATTCCATGGAGGGTAGGAAATGGTTATAAGTATGAAATCTTCAGTGATAGCCGTAGAGACAAATGGAAAGTCAAGGGATAGTGATTTAAGCCTAACCTTAAGAAGGGGTTCAATCCTTAGAAGGATGGCCTTTAAGCTAAGGGGAAGATTATAAGGTGAAGGACCGGGTCAAGTCTTGAGTTCCAAGTGTGAAGGTCTAGGATCAGTAACTATGGGAGATAGATCTATGATTATTCAGGTGTCTTTCCATGCTTCAGTCAATACGATACTCTACTCATGCCATATATGAACATGTTTAATTCCCTAGAAGCCCTAAGATCATAACTGAGAGTTTAAATGGAGAAAACTGAAAAATCTGCATCAGGTCACAGAACGATTCATTCTGTGACCCGTGGGGGAGACCAAGAGTCATTAGGTGACTCATGGTTAGGAGCTAGCTTAAGTTCTGGAATTTGTGTTTTGAAAACACCACGGGCATGACCATGAGTCAAAGTCAGACCCCATGACTCCTTGAGTCAGTCGTGGCCAAGGAAAATTGAAAGGAGAAGTTTGAGTGGCAGTGTACCCTACGGTTGGAACCCCCGAGTCGTGGTCAGGCACCATGATTCGTTGGGATGGTCGTGGTCAATATTGGTCAAGGGATAATGATTTTTGGACAGTGGAGATCACGAGAGGTGACTACGAGTCATGGTCACTAACCACGATTCGTTAGGTCCCTCGTGGGGACCCGTTTAGGAAAATTGATAGTTCACATGACGACTGATTCCATGACTTGTGATCTTGGATGACGACTCGTCCAGTCCCTCATTGGGACTGGCAGTTAGTTTTTAACTGCGAATTTATTAAGGGTAGTATCATCATTCCTAAGCCCTAGGGTCCTATACTACATCATTTTAATCTAGTTTCAGGGTGTATTAAGATAGGTTAAGTCATTATAGCCTATTCAAAACTCATGCATGCAAAGTTCAAGAGTGTAGAGGGTGATCAAGCATAAAACCCCAAGGTTCTTCATCAATTGTTCTTCAATTCCTCTTGGGCAAGTAAGGGAGTGGTATAATCTAAGTCTCTCAGGTATGTAGAGTTATGAGTGTGTGAATTCATTTACACCCATGCCCAATCTCTCCTAATTCATGAAATTCTATTTGAAAATCTTATGGGGTTTTAACCCAAATTCTTATGAAATCCTAATGATCTATCTATTGGTTAATATCTCTCATGTATCACATCATATTTTACGAATCATGGGAAGATTTTACAACTAATTTGATTATAGATTTATTGATTTGAATTTCTATAAAATTATGCCCAATCATGTATGTTCTATGATAAATCGAGTGATGATTTTACCTTGATTTTGATGTTCTTTAAGCCATCATTATTTATGATCTATGATATGGATTTACACAAATGCTCATCGTGAATTTTTGATTACTAAGTATATACATGTTTTACAAGTATGCATGGACCCCGTGATTTACGATTTATGATTTTGGCCGACTCACAGGCCTTATCCTCATTCTAGTTCACATATTTACAAGAATGCTTATGATTATCATGATTTAACTAGCCTATGAATCTCATGTATATTATCCTATGAGCACTATATACGCTTTGGGAGTAGTATTTAACACCAAGTAGGTTAGGGGCTCAGGTTTTGCCCCGAATATCAGAACTACGTGCCACCATAGGTCATGATGGGACCTCCCTTGAGACTGTCCCCCTTTTTCCCTAAATGGGCCTTTCATAAGTGATATCACGCCTTTCATGGTCCTACCTTGGCAAGATACGAACACCCTCCCAACTAGGGGTTTCTAGGTCGGGCTCCATGTATGCTTATAAGGGGTATGTTGGTTATAAGAATCTTCCACTGTTCCTCATGATTTATGTATAATTATTATTATATACTTTGGCTCAAGTCATGTTTAATAAAGCTTCTCTCGAGAGAGTATGATTATAAATGATTTACGAATGTTTTGAAACCTTGAGCCTTATGTTATATTATGATATTTATGTTATGATCATGTTATCCTACTCTTATGCACTTTTATGTATTTTAAACATCCATTTTACGTACCTTGCATACTTGGTACATTCCACGTACTGACCACATACTCGATACACAGGCTCCGATCTTCAGACTCAGCCCCGCCACTAGCTAGCTTTCGGTGTTAGCATTAGTGCCTGTTGGTGAGTCCTCATCTATTGAGGGCCCCTCTTTATTTCAGTTATGATTGAGTATCTTCAATTTTCACTTTTAGAGAGTTAGTTGGGGTCTTGTCCCATCAACTCATTAGACGTAGACGCTATTTAGACAGAATGTAATCAACTTTAGATTTGTGTGTATTTCTAATGTTATTCTTACTTCAGACTTCCGCTAAGTTTATCATGTTGATCTATCATTTTTATGATTGAGCTAGATGTATGTTCATGTCATGGGTCGACTTGGAGTCCCTCGAGGTTCCTTTTCCCGTGTCTCGATCCGGGTTCATGTTCGGGTCGTGACAACATATTATGCCCATGTCTAAGTTCCAAGTACTCCTTAAATTTATTTGCACTCAGATTTGTAAGAATGAGAAGTAACCACTTCAGATGGTGATTCCAGTCTTCTTCTATGATTCCATAAATCTCATATTCACGTCATGACCCTCGTTATGTATGTAAACTCATATCTCTCAACATGCTCAGCTCTATGAACTCGGTCCTTAAGATTTTCCTTAATGGCTCATAAGATCATGCTATATCAGGTATATGCCCAGCTTAGATTTCTTGAATGATTCATGCTCACAATTTCCTTACTCTAAGCCCTACGAATTTTCCCCCATGATGAAGATGATGGTTACTAAGTGTACGTTCCAGATAACTCTCTATTTAGGCCTTAGGTGCTAGGTATGTAGAAGTTCATGAAGCACAGTTACTATCCAAGCTTGGGAGATTGGGGGAAATCTTCGAGTAGTGCTAGCTACACGGATCCCTAAGATAACCATAAGTAATAGGATTGAATGAGGTAGTGATTTAAAGGTAGACCATAAAACGGTGTGACTAGTTCCTCTTGATTAGAGCTCGAACTTTTGTGACTTTCTTATTACGGGGGAAGTAATGATCTTAGTGGATAACTCTAGGTGGCCGGAGATGTAGTCAAGTTAGGCTTGAACTTTGTTGAGGTATGCCATTAGACTCAGTCTTTAGTATAAATAGGAGCCCAAGCGAGGAGTGTAGACTAGAAAGGTTTAAAATTAGAGACGGGAGTTATGTGACAGGGTATCAGTATTCCTGTTTTGAAGTGGAAAGGGATAAATAGGGTCGCATCATAGTTCGCCTCGAACACACCGACAACATGGTTCTATATGGGTAATAGTGGACCGAATAAATAAGTAAGCACAAGGACTATGCTAGATTTTATATTTAGGATTTAGTTCAGTTGCATGGAGTTCCTTTGTCCATCATCTCAGATAGGGTACTCAGTTCACCTCTCAGCTTTGGAGGCTTTCGGCCGAGCAAACCATTTAGACTCTTGACCACATGTTGAGAGCGTGTGTGATTGATTTCAAAGGTAGTTGAGATGGTCACTTGCCCTTATTGAGTTTTCCTACAACAACAGTTATCACTCTAGTATTCAGATGGCTTTGTTTGAGGCTACCTATGGGCGGAGATGTAGGTCATCTTTTGGATGGTTTCAGGTAGGAGAAGTTACGTTGATAGGGAAAGATTAAATTCATGAGGAGATGTAGAAAGTCAGCTTATTAGAGGCGGATGTTAGGAGGCGAGAGCTTGAGTTTGAGATTGATGATTGGGTGTTTCTGAAAGGGTCTTCCATGAAGGGGGTTATGAGGTTCGGTAAGAAATGGAAGCTTAGTCCCCGATATGTTAGTCCTTATAGGATTTGGAGACGAGTTGGCAAGGTGGCATATGAGTTGGAGCTACCAGCAGAGATAGATGCAGTGCATCTATTTTTCCATGTATCTCTGTTAAAGAAATGCATCAGCGACTCAGCCTTAGTTTTTCTAGTAGAGAGCATTGGTGTGAGGGATAGCCTTACCTAAGAGGAGGTTCCGGTTGAGATCCTTGATCGTCATCGGAAGTTGAGGAACGAGGAATTAGCTTCAATGAAGGTTTTAGGGAGAAATTATCTTTTTGAGGGAGTTATGTAGGAAGCCGAAGAGAATATGATGGCTAAATACCCGCATCTCTTCCCTTCCAGCTCAGTTCTAGTTTGAGGCTTTGGCTATTCAATTTTGGTTGCATATCCTTCCCTATACATTCAGTATTCTTAATCTATATTCAATGACAAACATTCCTAACGGGGAGATAATTAACACCGCAATAGTCCCTAAGACTAGACCCAAGACTAGTTGGTTGAGATATTTCAACGCTTCGAACTTTCGGACTAAGTATGAAACCATTTTAGGTATGTAGATAGGTACAAGACTAATGATTATATGAAAACTAGGTGTTAATACCAATTCTCAAGTGTGATAAGTGCAATGGATACAAATTAACGTCATAAGGAACCTCTAGCACAAAGTTGAGTTGAGAGACTTCTTACCAATTGAGTTTTCGTATAAGTTCTTGCAAGGGTCAACATCACACGACCATATAACCCATTTTATAAATTATTTTTGGATTATTCAATAAATCAAATTAAAACCCTTTGATTCTTCTTTCTAACACATCTGACCTTGCGTCAATAGGAGTTCGGAGTAAAAGATTATGAGCAATTTAGTGGAACTGCACCAGATCACAAAATGATTCATAAGGTGAGTCGTTAAGTCACCTAACGACTCGTTATGTGACCTGTTAAGTGGAATAAATTGGTGGAAAACTTGAGTTTCAGAGAGTCTTGACGACTGGTTAAGTGACCCATTAAGTGACATAACGAATCGTTCAGTGAGGCGTCAAGAAAAGATCAGAAAGTTGGAAAAATGTCACCAGTGACAACGACTAGTCTTAATGATTCAATAAGTAGTCTAACGGGTCATTAGGTGATCCATTAGGTCTGATAGAGTCCATATTTCAGCTGATTTATTAAGGGAATTTTCGTAATTCCTAAGTTTCAAACTCCTAAACTAAGTCATTTTGAGAATCAAAAAGGGTATTTTAGAGAGTTTTATTCGTTTCTAACCCTCAGTCTATTCCTAGCACTCCAAATTGAAGATCAAATCCTCTCAAGACCACCTAGGGTTCTTCATCACCTTCTTCCCAATTTCTCTTGGATTTTCAAAGCAAGTCAAGGGATCATCAACCCAGGAATGTAGGGATATGAATGAGAGTTTTCTTTCACTCTCATGCCAAAATTCCTCCTCAAGTTCATTAATTCAAGTTTATGATCTTGTAGGGTTTTAACCCAATTTCATGAAATTCTCTATGATTTGTCTATGGGTCAATTCTCCTCATATTCCAAAGAACATTTTAAGGTTTATGTGCAAATTTTATACATAATTCGATTATAAATTCATGATTTCAAGTTATTAGAAATTATGCCCTATTATTTAAGTTTTATGAAAAGTCAAGTTTATGATTTATGTTTTCAAGCATGATGAGATATCTAGAATGAATGAACGTTTATAAATTGTCCATGCATGAATCCATGATTTTTGATTTATGAAGTTTATTTCAAGCATAGATGATTTTAAGATTTTGGGCACGCCCACATAGGTTAAGCATGTTTTCATTATTCAGCTCTGTTCTATAAAATCAGCTTACTATATGGTTTTGGAGTCTATACTCCCACTTTCATCTTATGGTATGGTTTCAACTTTATTGGAAAATGATGGTTCAACTTCATTGAAAAATGATGGTTTCAGCTTCATTGAAAAATGATGGTTTCAACTTCGTTGAAAAACGATGGGAGCACCATGCATGTTTTTGGGAGTAATGTCTAGCACCGAGTAGGCTAGGGGTTTATGTAAACCCTACGTCATAGAACTACGTGCCAACATACGTTTATATATATATACATTGGGACCTCCCTTGTGAGCTTCCCTTGCCCCACAGGGGCTTTCAACTTTATATCGATATCATGGTAGCGTCCTTAGCCCTGGAAAGGTTTTGGACGGCTCTGCCCACTTGAGTGTAATAGTGGTGGCATCACATAAGTTCTAACGTGATGATGTCGATTATGATGAGTCTCCCATTATTGCTCATGATTTTAGTTATTCATGTTCATTACTTATGATATTATGTTTTATAGTAGGTTTGACTCAATGATCAGTTTACGAGTTTTTACTTATGAATTCAGCTATGACAAGCCATATGATTTCTATTTTAACTTTAGGTCATTCTTTTAGATATGATATTCAGCTTATGGCTATACATGTTCAGATTCAGATTTCAGCATGCAGTCCTTACTCTCATGATCTTATGATTTATGTTTATATGCATGATTTAAATTAACATTACTCAACATGTCTTACTTACCTTGCATACTCAATACATTCTAAATATTGACCACATACTCTATTCTTTTTTGATTCATGATACTGGTCCAGACGCTCAGACTCAGTTCCGCCGTTAGTCAAGCTTCCCACAGTTTAATTCAGTCCCCATTGTTGGTGAGTCCTCATCTTCCGAGGAAATTCAGTTTGTTGTTCGATTATTTTATATTCAATTTCAGATTTTAGCGAGCTAGTTGGGGATGTTGTCCCATCAGCTCATTAGACAGTCTAGAGGCTTATCAAACATTATGTAGATATTCAGCTTTGCCAGTGTTGACTCTATTTTATGATCATTATGCTATTCGAACTTCCACTTATTCATGTTTAAGTTATCAGATTCCGCTTTAATGTATGTTCTTTAGTTATCATGCTCGATCCATGGGTCAACTTGGAGTCATTCGTGGTTCTGAGCAAGATATGCGGAAGATGGGGGGCTTTTTCTAATTTTTTCTAACCCTCCCATAAACTTGAATGCCAGTTTCCGATAGTGTCTAGTCACATCAGTACGAGATCTTGATCAGGGTCCCAGCTCGGGTCGTGACTCTCATGGTCTGTAAATACATCCACATGCACCCCATACAAATAGTGTCTCCAAATCATCAAAGAAAACACCACGGCTATCAACTCTAGGTCATGCGTCAAGTAATTCTTCTCATGAGTCTTAAGCTAACTAGAGGCATACGCAATCAACTTACCATGTTGCATCAATACACAACCGAGACCAACACTAGAGACATCACAATACACAACAAAACCATCCATGCCCTCTAGTAGGTTCAATACAAGGGTTGAAGTGAGTTGAGTCTTTAACACTTGAAATCTCTTCTCATAAGCATCTGAATACTGAAATTTGACCTTCTTTTGGGTCAACGGTGCTGAAACAGATGAAAATCCCTATACAAACCTCTTGTAGTAGCCAATTAAACCCAAAAAGTTTCTAATGTTCGTAGGACTGACAAGTCTAGGCCAATTCGTCACCACTTCTATCTTTTATGAGTCCACCTGCACACTATAGCTAGAAACTACATCGCCCAAAAATGCTACTGAGTTCAGACAAAACTCATAGTTGCTAAATTTAGCAAACAATTGGCGATCCTTGAGAGTCTGCAACATAATCCTCAAATAAGCGGCATGTTCCTCCTCGCTCCAAGAGTATATGAGAATATCATCTTTGGAGACAATCACGAACATATCCAAATACTGCTTGAACACCCTATTCATCAAATCCATAAAAGTTGCAGGAGCATTTTGTTCGGGTGTTTGGTAACTACACACAAGTGCACGTGATCGAACAAGTAGTAAAGTTGCTTAAGTAAAGCCAAGTATCGATCCCACAAGGACTGAAATAAGGTAATAATTAACTTAAGTGTTAATGAACTGTATCTTTAAGAATGAAGACAACCAAATAAACAATATTTTGAGAGTTTGAGTTTCCTAATCAATACAAATCTAAGACAAAATTATAAAGTGAGTCTGAACAATAGTAATGAGCAAGCTGAGGCTAAAACGAACATGCAGGGTAGTAATTTATCAATACAATTCAATTAATCTTTCCTTCGGTTGCTAGTAAAGAATTATTGCCTATGGATTGGAACTTTCGTCTCCTACCCAACTTAAGAATCATGAACCTTCAATCTACATTTCTGTGATAAAAGAATTTCATGTTCTNGCAGACAGTCATACAAATTATCCCAGCAGTGAGTGACATTAGCATGTGGGCCATAAGGCCAGATAAGCTCTAGCTATACAGAGAGATTACTTGTCAGTTTGTCTGGTATGATAAATCAGTATGATCGTCAATTACATGCCAATTTCTCTAAAGGTGAATCTGACTGAATTTAGTAGTCTTTTTGGTCACATTATGTTGGAGGTTGGTATATAGATAGATACACAGAAAAATAGAAGCAGTGAAAACATGGCCCAGACCTACCACTCCGACAAAGGCACGCAGTTTCCTGGGGTTAGCCGGGTACTACAGAAGGTGTGTTGAAGGATTTTCCACTTTTGCAGCACCTCTGACTAAACTGACGTAGGAAACAACAAAGTTCCAGTAGACTGAGGCATGTGAGCAGAGTTTTCAGGTAACCAATGATGGAGTGTTGAAATATAAAGATCGCCTTTGCGTTCCAGACGTTGCAAGACTTTGCTAGTAGATTATGGGCAAGGTACACTATGCTCGTCATTCCCTCCATCCAGGTTCGACTAAAATGTACCATGACATGAAAGAAATCTATCGGTAGCTAGGAATGAAGAGGGAAATAGCAGAATTCGTAGCCCAGTGTCCTAACTGCCAGCAAGTAAAAGCGGAACACCAGAAACCAGGCAGATTGACTC
>JACEIK010004824.1:44286-60519 GCA_018107945.1 Datura stramonium
TCTTATCCTAACCGCGAATTATATCGTAAGATACAAACTTGCTCCCTACATTCTTTGTTCTTGCCTAGGTTTACTTTCTCTAGCTTTTACCTAGGTGTAACGTGTGGGGTAGGTGATCTTGGGAAAAATTGCATGCCCAAGTGATACTTTATAACTTAGTTTTCGTCTTTTTTATTTACTTATTTATATACATTCTAGAAACATCATCCATGATCTTGTAACATCCTCCCTGAAATTCTTCAAGAATTGGCATCAATATGCTCTTTCTCCCATAAGCAAGGTCAAGAACAACATCAGAGGTTCAAGACTAAGAAGTGTGAGCATCTCTTCTTTCTTTAAGGTAAGTATCCTATCTGAATCCTTGCATGGGTAGTATTTCTTACTCCTTAGGGCTACTCCAAGGTTAGAACTCATGGGATGGTGATATAAAAACATGAGTTCATGCTATAACCTGAGGTAGAAGGTTAGGAGACTATTTTGGAGTCAAGGATGGATGTGGGTGATTTTGTTAATTAAAAATTGTTCATTGTGTTGAAATTTAGTTGTATTAGATGTGGTGCAAGGCCACCACACCCATAGAGGGCTCGGACCACCTATACCTTTCCCAAGTTCAAAGAAATTGCCTCTCTAAACTAGAAATCGGGGTGTTAATATGAATTGTGATATGTATCCTCGTTATTCATGTAGATTGACCTTGATAAGAGACTACAGGTTCATGGTAATATTGTGAGGCAAATTGTAAATGAATGTAGGGAAAAACATCATCTTCCCTATATTGCATGACTCTCCTTAGTGTTGTGCTGATCAACTGTGAGTCATGAAGTATCCTAACTCTCCAATTAAGTGTTAATGTTGTCCTTCTAATTCCTTTAGTAATCTCTATCTCACAATAGTTATTCATATTATGCAAATTCCTCCCAATTCACAATCTCCTAGAAGTACTTCTCAAATATTCATGACTTGTGTGGTTATTATATCCTCGTGTATTGAAGTTCTTTATGTCTCTTGATAGAGTCTTGCACCTCTCATATGAGTATATCTAATTCTCTATTGGTACCTCAAAAGACTAAATAATATGTAAGATAAATAATATGTAATGCTTTGAGTCGAAGAAATAATAAGAATATTTCTAGTGAACATCTTGCATAATCCCTGGAGAGATTGTTCATTAATAGACCGAGGGATAAGTCTCAAAATGTTTATGCTATCACGAATCTCAAAGCATGATATGCCAAATGAATGATCTCCATTAATAAGATTAATGCTAAAAAGATATTACCATCCAAAGGACGAAGTCCCCAATCATGGTAAATAACTACTCCTTTCATTTCTTTATTGTCCTAAGGATGAAGCCCCTGAACGTGGCAAATAATGATCCACCTCTTCATATTGATGTTTCTACTGCGCTAAGGTATAGATGTGACAAACAAAATCATAAAATATAGAAATTCCCATATCTAGCATGATAGCCTTGAGATAAGGCATATATTATTCCCAAAGACATTAATAAAGATAAAATGAGTGTGTTTTCCTAGAGAAACTAGACAAGTAGGTAAGTCTCTGAAGCTAAGCATAATGAATCAATATGGTACCATTAAGTTCTCATGATATTGTATCCTGTTTAGTGCATCTTCCTATTGTTTATTGTGGTGCTTTACATTATTTTTCCTAACTTATCATACGAGTACTATTTCATATACACCCACATCCCTTTTACCTAGGGATGCTGCACTCACAACACATGTATAGACACACAGGTTGAGAAACATCCATGCTTGGATGTTCCCTCTAGTTCTATTACTCTTGGTGAGCCCCTTTCTAATTGGGGAAATATTTTGTTTAGAAGATCCTAGTACGTATATAAGTGTTTTGGGTATGTTCGGGACCTATGTCGATATTTCTATAGTTGATAGGATCTCTACTGGCTTCATAAACATGTGGACATGTCTTTTGTTTTATAATATCTAGTTAGATCGACTTTTGAAACAACCTTGATAATCTCAAGATTGGGAATTCATATCTTCCATTCTATATGAGATGAAGTCATTTTTAAATGTTGCATGGTTCCATATATCCCCTTTTATGATTGTGTTAAGATGTATTATTCTCATAGAGCTAGTCCGCTCGAGCAAGTTAAGGCACAAGGTGCCAATCTTCCCCACTATGGTTTTGGAACTTGAAAAACTGTGTATCAAAGCCAGGTTCAGGCATTCTAGGGAATATATGAAGCAATGTATAGTATATTCCTCCTTATGGATGTGTAGGCACCATACTTATATTTGAGAGGCTGCTAGGATATTTTAGGAAAATGACCTTCTTTCTTCTCTTAGATAGGGAAATAGAGCAGTTGTTTTAGAAACTGACATTAATAGGTGGTCAATCTTATTCCTAACATAGAATTCCTTCTAAAGACAAGATAAAAACCAATCGAGGTTCTAGCATTGCCGTGACCACAAGTCCATTTATTCTAGGGGTTGGACTAGGGCTCAAGGAGTACCTTCTAGTAGGCACCCCAAACCTCTTCTCCACCCATTGCAGAAGGGCCTATGGGAGTTCCTTTATCCTTTGTTCCACCATTAAATTTCACCGACCCTAGTGTTCGGGAAGCTATCTAGGTTCTTACCCAAATAGTGGCAGGCCAGAATCAATGACAAGGGAGGGTTCCTCCCAATAACAGTCCATCAGAGGAGGCAATAGGCTCTAGAGTTCGGGAGTTTATTTATCTAGGTCCTCTAGTCTTCACAGGCTCAAACCTCGAGGAGGATCCCTGGAATTTTATTGATGAGACTCAAAGGACCTTTAGCATAATGCACTTTTTTGAAATTGAAGTTTGATGTTGGGCATATTTATGCACTTATTCGCTATATTTTGTCCATATTAAACTTTGTTCTGAGAACGAATTTTGTGTTTTTTCTTTGGTTTTATATGATATTTGTGAAAAAGAGCTAACACATATGATTAGATATTTGCAGGTATTAAATTGATGAAATGGACTTATTTGATGCTTAAAAGAGCAAGAGTTTCCAAGATAAATTCAAAAGGAGAAAGTGCCACAACATAATAGAAGATGCCATCACGTGGCACATCAATGCAAGGAAGGGGTGGCACGACGCGGTGCCAGTATGGTGCATGGGATGGCTCGACACGTATCCTAATGTCCAAAGAAAAACCTGTAAAAATACAATCCCAGTCCAAGTAGGAACATATGTAGATTAATTCTACTATTATATATACCCCTCTTAGGATGTTTTTAGCAAAAAACAATTGAGTTATGAATTAGATACCACTTAATTCTTGACTATTCTTGAGGAGTTAATTATTGTAAGTGTGGAAAGCATTATTCCATTCCAGTGTTGGAGAAAACATCAAGTTCTTGCGATTCTGCAGTCGAACAATTTCATATTATTGTAAGTATTTCATTATGACTTCTTATAAATCGTATGTTATTGTTTCTTCAAACTTGAGTGGCTAAATCTCTTTAGCCAAGGTTGTGGGAACCATGATAGATTAACGAAAGTAGCCAAAATCAAATAGTAATTCTTAAATGGTGAATTGAATGAATTGTTATTCTCTTCATTTTAATGAGTTTTCACGGTTGTAAACATTGAAACGTGCCTGTAACATCACCTTGCTCGACCAAAGATGTTGAAGTTAGGAAAAGGGAATAACAATGAAAATTTGAGGTTACCAACCGTCATCTAATTAACTTGAGCTCTAACCAACGATAGTTAATCGAAGACTTATGGTGAGGGAAAAAATACGTACTTAAAGTCTAAGAGAATTTAGGCGAAATTCATCTAGGTCAAGAGACGTTA
Source organism: Datura stramonium (assembly GCA_018107945.1). Classification (NCBI taxonomy): domain Eukaryota; kingdom Viridiplantae; phylum Streptophyta; class Magnoliopsida; order Solanales; family Solanaceae; genus Datura; species Datura stramonium. The sequence goes on from JACEIK010004824.1 coordinate 48,102, forward strand.
GATGAACTAAATCATTATTCTTACACAAAATTCAATAGGATAGATCACTAATAAAATAAGTCTAGCATTTTATGAGATCATGGGGAACACAATTCTAATTTTGTCTCATTTATTTGATAACAACTTAATCACTGTTTAAAATTACTTTTTCTTTTATTTGCAACCCCCTTTTCGAAATATTGAATACTGGTTGATTTACTCATCATTAACATATTATTTCAATCCTATTCCCTGTGGGATCGATCCCAACCTAGTTGGATTACTATATTTGTTAGCAACCACTTTATAATTCATAGAAAGGTGTAATTTGAGAATGATCAAATTTTGGTGCCGTTGCCAGGGAATGCAGTTTAAAAATAGTTAATTGGTGTTTAAATTCTTCTTGTAGTCCTTATTTCGTGATTTATGTTTTTATTTTTTTCTTTTTGATTTTTCACAAGTTAGCATGGAAAACCCTGTGGCACAGGTTAACCTCCTTTTGGAGGAAGAGATGACTGAAGTGCAGCAAGCCGAAGCTGTGTGATTGGCGGGAGAAGCTCAACTAGCTGATGCAGTAAGAGAGCCAGTGTTGCCCTATTAGCTGCCGGCTTGGTAGAACCAAATAGACTAAGCTCCCCTCGTTCTTGTGGATGTAATATTTTATGGAATGTGCTCTTCGAGGGGGAGTACGAGTAGGAAAAAGTTGGTTACATTGGAGCCATTTTTCCACCCTCATCGCTGGCTAATACTAAGTTCGATGTTTACAAGTACAATAATGCAATTGTTGAGCATGAAGGGGTTGTTCAATGGTTTTTCTAGTGAAGATATGAACCAGAACTTGATCATTTTCATTGGGATCTACAATGCATACAGACTGCCAGGAGTTACATAAGAAGCCATTAGACTTGGGTTATTTCCATTCTCATTGATAGGAGGAAGCTACTCTGTGGTTGAATGAGCTTCCAGATGAGTCTATAACTATCTGGGAAGAGCTGACTATAGCTTTCTTGTAAAGGTTTTTCCTACCATCATGGATGATCTAGTTGAGGGATGAATTAACAATTTTAGAAAATTACCCGGGGAAGCCTTACATGAGGCGTGGCTAAGATTTAAGAAAAAAAAGCTAAAGCAGTATCCTAATCACGAACTTACAAAGGAAGTTCCTTTGGAGGTATTTTACGGGTAAGCTCCTCCAACAAAACTATAGCAGATGAGATAACAGAGGGGTCTATGATGGCCCACACTGTTGCAGAAGCTAGTGAAATATTGAATAAGATGGCAAAGACCAACAGGGCATGGCACACTCATGAGTCTGATGCCGCTGCAATAAATTATTCTAACAACAACAATTAGAATGAATACAACAATGAATACACAAAAACCCAATTAGACCTGATCACCGAGCATCTAACAACAATGAATACACAAAAAGTGCATGCGGTGAATGCTCAAGAAAAGGCCCCAGGTATGACGATTACTCCCCGATATAGAAGAGGAGGCTAATTTTGTAAACAATCAGGGGGATTTTCAAGTCAACACCCAAGGGTCTAACCAAGATTCTTGGCATTAAAGTCAAGGAAATAAAGGTCAGAACTACTTTGGGAATAACTATGACAGGTCTGGGTTCAGAGATAAGGACCAAGGTGCATGGCAAAATATCGATGCCCCACAAAATGAAAGGAATGGAGTTTATGTACCTCCAAGAGCGAGAAAGCCAGCTACAAATAACCCTAGCACAACAAAGTTGGAGTACATGATGAGTCGAATGATGAAAAAAGTTGATTCCACTGAAATAAGAGTCAAAGAGATGCGGGGTGAATTATCAAGCTTGAGTCAGCTTGTAGATTCATATTCGACCTCCATCAAGCAACTAGAGCAACAGATGAGGCAAATCTCTCCGGCGCTCAATCAGAGACAAAAGGGCACCTTGCCTAGCGACGTCGTTCTAACCTTTGGAATGAGGGTCATTGCATTTGAACATGACCCAAACAGGTATCTCGATGAAGTTTGAGTAATCAAGATACTTGCATTTTTCCACGATATTAAATCAAGCGCTGCTTGGGAGGCAACCCAAGGTATTTTAATTTTTTATTTTGATTTTGATTTTTAGAGTTGGTTTGTTTATTCAAGTATGTAAGAATTAAGCCATAAACTAAGAAAGGATGTTTAATCATAATAGTTGAAAATAGGGTGCGAAAAAATTAGGCCTGGCTAGCGTATGAGGAAGAGTTATGCGTAAGCCCTGTAGCCCATGAATAGGCGCGACCTGCAGGCCTTACGCTGCACAAACTGGCGTGAAGCACAGGCAAACCCCCCCAGGCACTGCCGCAACCCAGGTGAAATTTTTTGAGTAAAACATAACTCAACCAGACCCAAGGAGGGCTTTTATAAATCAAAACTTAAAAATTACTCCCTCATTCTCTTATATCCGTGCCGCACACCCCCANTATATCCGTGCCGCACACCCCCATACTCTCTCAAACTTCTCTCTAAAACTTTATCTTCTTCGCAAAATCTTCCAAATTTCTTTGCCTGAACTATAAAAGACTTCATTTTTCTTGAGATTTCACAATAAATGGCTCCAAAATCTAACAAAGGGAAAGGTGTGGCTTCTTCAAGCCAAGGCACAAAACGGTCAATATTTGGTGAAGAAGCACAAACGATGGATGCTAGCATGCCACAACAACTATCACGACGATATGGACTCTACTGGGTCATTGATCAAGAAGGTGAAAAGTGATTTAAAGAGCATAAAAAATAAAAATATTTTCATCAATTATGTGTTGATAAAGATAGCTTAGCATCTGGATTTCCGCGCATGATTGATAGAATACATACTCTTTGGTTGGATTTTGTGTTCAATGATCCGGGGGAGTGTAATTTAAATTTGGTGAGGGAAGTTTTGGCCAATTGGGAGCCTAAGGGGAGGACTAACCAAGTCAAGATTAGAGGGAAAATTATGAATTTTATGCCTGCTACTTGAATAGATTGCTTGGTACTCCTAAATTAATCCACAACCAATGAAAGACCTTTTATCGAGACCTCCTTATAGAGAGATCCGACATACTCTTAATGGCCCTAGGTCGGTAGTATGATAGACCCGACATTAACAGTACGGGCATCACGTGTCTTTTCCTTATGTACACATGAGTAGAGAGGCTAGAATGTGGTCTAAAATTATTTATGCTTTCTTGGTGCCTGGAAAACATGTGACAGAGTGTGTCTTCTTCTTTATTTGATAACTGGGAGGCCGATAAATGTTGGAGCAGTGATTAGGGATGTCTTGAGGAGAGCGAGGGTGAAGAAGGGGCAAAGATTTAGTTTTGGGGGTCTTTTGACCCAATTTATTAGAGAGAAGTAGATTGAGGAGGAGGTAGTCGACTATAAAGCATGATATAACCCAAAGGGGATAGATGTGACAAAGATAAAGGAGCCCAAAGGTATACATGGTCCAGTGTTATCCATCAGTGAGTGTAATGCACGCATTGATAATGTTTGAGTCACTTGTATGGAATGCAAATGCTTTAGCTACGGATGAGCAGCTGAATATCGACTACCCACTCTATGAGCATTCTAGAGCTTTTTGCAATGTTAGGCCAGGTTTTGAGGAGCCCTTTGATGATAACAATGCCATTTATGATGAGTAGGCTCGAGTTGACTCTAATTTGGATTCTGATGCTGATGATGGAGAGGACTCAGATATTGGGGAAGCTATTTATGCCCCAACAGACGATGAGGATTTAGCACAGGGAGTTCGTCTTTCACTCTTTTACTTGTGCATTATTATTTTAGCAGTGCTATTGATTAAGTGTGGGGTGAGAGAAGTAAACTTCCTCGTACCATATATGCCTTAATTGCTAAATTTGTTGGTGTTGGGCCTAGATTTTCTTTGTTATGCATGACTTATTCTTGCTAGCTTTTAGTATTTTTGTGATGTTTTTGGTTTTGTTTTTATTTGGGTTCCCCCAATTTTTGTTTTGATACTTTTCCGGTGAAAGTCCCTTAAAACCAATTAGAGTGTCTAAAATTTTTGAGTGATTCATAGTCATGACTATTCTCGATGATGGGTGGATGACGACCATCTTAAGGGAAAATTAGTCATTGTTAGGAGAGAAAAAACTTGAAACCTTATGAATGCTAGGTTCTTCACTTTGGGTATTATTGAGACTTTGTATAATTCACTCAAAAATTCATGAAAAGGTTGAAACACATTGACTTTTGGAACTTGACTCCTATGCTTGAAAAATTGGGCTTAATAATGTGAGACATTCAATATGGATATGTGTGTTTATGTAATCTTGATTGCCATTATCAAACCATTTGTGCCATTGTGTGTGATAGATATTTTTGTATACTCCATACTTGCAATTTGATATCTAGAACTTACCTGATATGTGTCTTAAGCGAAATGAGAATGTTGAATCTAGGAAGAGATATAGGCATTGATGTTGGGCATATCCTTATGCCTATTTGCCATACTTTTACCTTGTTTTGAGATGTTTATCCTTATGAAATGGTCCAAGGTATGAAGTAAGAAGAATTTGAGAAAAGTTTTACTGGTAAGATAGCTGGCATGGCGCGCAAGCCACCAAACATCAAAAGAAAATTGTACTTAGGCTGGTGCTATGGCTAGTGTGGCATGCTAAAGCTCAAACTTCAGAATAATTTTCATCAACACCTTGGGGAATTGAGTGGTGCAACGGGCCAGAGGGGTTTCAGACTTGAAATTCTTTTCTATCACTTTGGTGCATTAGAGAAGCAGCGCGCTAGGTCCTATATTTGTAGAATTTTGACTAACACCCTGGAGAGATGGCTGGTGTGGTGCACCAGAAACAAAACTTCAGAGGAAATTCAAGCCAAGAATGGCAAGATGAGTGGTGCGGCATGCCAGGGCCTATCCGGGGCAGATTTTTAAGCCTAAAAGCTGAACTACTTGATGAAAAAGAGTCATTTGTTACGCAACTTATAAATACCTAGTCTAGGGCATTTGTTAGGCATCTTTCATCAGATTTCTCAAGTTGTACGTAGTATTTTTGGAGGAGACAAGAAGTTCATTTTGTTCTAGCTTTTTCTTCTTTACTATCTTTGGAATTTGAATGATGAATTCTTGAGTTTTACACTTGAATATGAGTGGCTAAACTCTTGTTCTGGGGTTTCCATAGATGATGGTTGTAGTTTGATTGTTCGTTTATGCCAGACTTTTTAATTCTTCTTTTAAAGATTGTTTATGCTTACTTATGTTCATTGTTTATTCGTTAGCACATCACCTTGCAGAAATTATCTGTTGGCTCTTGGTTAAACTCAAGATAGGGAACTAAGAGGGTTAAAAGGAAGCATAGAATAGGTTTCAATCATCTTTTTCAAATAGTTCAAAAGCTGATTTCATTCCTAAGGATAGGGATATACCCTACAATCCTATTTAGTTGAAACAAGTATCGTCAACTGTCATCTCATGTTTCTATTGAAACCATAGGGATATAGGTGTTAGGATTCATGGGATAGTTCTTACATATTCAGGAGAATAGTAAGAAATGGATTAGTAACTTGCAACTAGCAATTTTCGAAGAATGTTGTGTAGAGTATTCAAATCTTAAAACTCAACCTGGAAGCAAAGCTGCCAAGACCCTAGATTTCTCTCATCATTTGAATTACAGACACTTTGCAAACAATTCTTAGTTTAATTTTCATTTTAAGTTAGTAGAATAATCCCAAAACCATTTTCCCCATTTTACTTGCATTTTTTGAATAGTTAAATAAAGGTTCAAAACTTAAGCAATCAGTCTATCAAGTCTCTCTGGATACAATATTAGGACTTCACCGTCCTCTATTACTTGACGACCACATGCACTTGCATGCACTTGGCGATATCAAGTTTTTGGCACCGTTGTCGGGGACTTGAATTAATTGATTGTTTGTGGTTAGGATTTTTACTACACTATTCTTCACTTTACGTTTGTTGTTGGTTGTTGAAAGTTTCTAGTGGTGTTTGTTTGGTGTATGCCAGCTACCAGATGTCAGGGACAACTGTTGGCTCACTTTGATCCAAAAATTGAAAGGACTTTTTGTCAATTACCGATGGAAGATAACAATGAGCAAGCATAGGGAAACAACCAAGAAAGAATTCTAGTGCTTAATTTTGCTCGATCAAACTTGGAGAATGCTTCCAAAGCGATCATCTAGCCGGCCATCACTAGAAATTTGGAGCTGAAGAAGGGAACCGTGTGGTTGGTTTAAAACACTTGTCAATATCAGGGAAACCCACATGAGGATCCGCACAGGCATTTGATGATATTCGTGGAACTTAGTGAATATTTTCACTATCAAAATGTTTCAGATGAGTATGTTAAGCTCACTCTATTCCCGTTCTCATTAATTGGTGAAAAAAAGGAGTCGCTTCAAAATGAGCCAGCTAGGTCCATTACTGCCTGGAAAGCTCTTTCCAACAAGTTCATAAACAAGTTTTTCTCTTCGAGGAGAACGAAGGAGTTGAGAAGAAAGATCTTAATATTTGTTCAGAAGGATGGTGAGACCCTAGCTCAGGCTTGGGAAAGATACAAAGGATACTTGCAAGATTATCCGCACCATATGCATCCAAAGGAGATTATTGGGCACAACTTCATAGAAGGGATGAAGCCAAAGTCTAAGATCTGGATGCTACTGTACAGGGGAAAATCTTGTCTGAAATCTACAATGAGATAGAGGCTCTGTTGAATCTCATGTTAGCTGCGAGCCAAGATTATCAAGATTCAGGTAGAGGTTTTACGACAACTAAAGTCCGATGAAAGCTTGAGGTTTATGGTGTAGCGGTAATTCGAGAAGATATTAGTCAGTTGGTGAATGTGATAAGGAAGTTAGTAACTATACTAGCTGTAAGCCAAGTTCATTAGGTTCAACAAGTTTAAACTCCACCACCATCATGTGAGGCGTGTGGAGAAGGTCATGCATATTTAGGTTGTCCCCTAAACTAAGAGTCTATTTATTTTGTAGGCCAACAAGGTCATTGTGGAGTGTTTGAGGAAATAGTTACAATCACGGGTACAAGAATGCAACTAATCCCTCATGTGTAGGGAATCAAAACTTTCAAAGGCTCTCGAACAACTTCTAGAGACCTTAGGACCAGTAGCATGACGGTTCTTTAGAGGAGACCATGAAGTAGTGGATGGTTTAGTAGACTTAGGTTGTTAATGAGATGCAAAAGTCAATCCATGAGTTGAAAATGCAAATGGGTTAATTGGCCCTTCTGAAGACAAATAGACCGCAAGGGGAACTTCCAAGTAACACTGAGTAGAACCCCAAGGAGAATGTCAATACAATCTCTTTGTGCAGTGGAAAAGAGCTGGGTGAAGTGATACCCATAGATAACAAAGCAGATACAGAGCGGGTCGTAAAGTCCAAGAAGGAGGTTGGTGAGTCAAGTAATTCACAACTGAAAGTGGTAGAAGCTATACCGCCTCCTCCATTTCCATAAAGATTCAAAAAGTAGAAGCAGGACGTCGCTTGTCGATAACGTCCAAATCCACTCCTTGCTAGGAGAGAGTGTAAACAGTCGTCAACAAAACAAATATACCCGATGTGTGTCAGGGTCAAATCCCACAAGGAATTGAGTTGGTAATACAAAAGTTATAAACTAATTAAAATTAGAATGCATCGGAGTTCAACATTTGGAAAGTAAAAGTGGGGGAAAAAGGAAAAAAATATCAAATCCAAATTCAGAACAAAGTGAGGGGAATTTCGATTGTTGCAATTACAACTGAGATGGCTAGAGGTGTGCTATTGATGGGCTAACAGCTAGAATGGAATTTAATTTATTGACTTAGATTCAAAATTAGTATAGATAGCAGTGGATAAAATACATTCTCTCATTTCTCAACCACGAGAATGTTTATGCCTTGGGTTTACTTAAACCCCAAGGACAAATTCTAATTATCAACCACAAAAGCTCGAGGAAGGATCAATATATATCTAGCCTTGAACCTTTAATTGAGTGGGAATGTGGGTTTTGACTATCTCTAGCTCAACCCCACATATCAACACTCCAACTCCTCCTTACTATTTTTCTACCCAATTTTCACCTTTCTTTCTCAGGCAAAAGCATGTATAGTAAACAAAATTCATGTTTTCTAGTTTTATAATTAAAACTTATAGAAAATAATAGATCTATACTTTCAATTAGAATCCAAGAAAAATTAATCAATATACATTCAAGTTTACAAACCCAACATGCACGCACCCCTAGCTAGAAAATTAGCTACACATATTTAGAGAGAGAGAGAGAGAAGATACCAAGAGGATTCCCCTCAAATTTCATCATATTGCTTCACAAGGTCTTACAACAATGGTGGAATTCCCCAAAAGTGGGTTAAAGAAAAATAAGAAGAAAAGCAAATTCTATTACTACAATTCTATGGTGTGTTTTTCTTATCTCTAGAATTGAATGTGTTCTCTTGTGTGGTGCACAATAAGGGTCATAAATATCTATACTTTATTGTGTATAACTTTCCACAATTGCCCTTGGATTCTTCTAGGTGCTTTAGAACCTTTTCTGGATGTTTTTACCCTTCCATCAGCGAAATGGTCCATCAGCGAAATGGGTCACTTGCCCTTCATTCTGCATTTCGTCGGTGGTTAGCAGTTGGTTCGCAGGTGAAACTGTGTTTGACCTACATTTCACCTTAGCTTTAAAAGGTGCCAATCTGCTAAACGCAGGTTCAAGATAGTTGCAAGGCAGTAGAACTTGCGTTCCACCTACGTTTCGCAAGTTCGGATCCGCCTTTCACCGATTAAATGCATGTCTTTAGCAGCTCTTTTTGAGTTCAAATCTCCAATTATCTTTGGACCCTTCAAATGAATACATAGAGAAGAAAAATTTTATAAAACCTTCCTCACTGAGTTGAAAATCAAGAAAAAGGTCATGCTTAAAAGCCTAATGAGTTGGTAAATTACCAACTCATCACTTGTAAGAAGTTTCTTGATGTGTTGAAGCAGATACATGTGAATCTACCATTGGTAGAGTTGTTGCAAGAGGTTCCTAAGTACGTTAGGTATCTGAAGGATATTTTGGAAAACAAAATAAGGCTCACTGAGTTCGAAACTGTAGCTCTCATTGAAAAGTGCAATTCCCGGGTTCATAACAATATTTCAAAGAAGCTGAAAGATCCCGGGAGCTCAGTATTCCAGTTATAATTGGAAGACGAGAGGTCGGCTCAGCATTGTGTGATCTGGGTGCAAACATCAATCTCATTCCTGCATCATTGTTTAGAAAATTGGGGTTAGGAGAACCATGACCCACCATAGTGTCGTTGTAGTTAGCTGACAGGTCCATCACTTATCCCGAAGGCATTATTGAAGATGTGTTGATAAAAGTGGGCCATTCATCTTGCTAGTGGATCTCATCATCCTTGACTATGAGGTTGATGAAGCAGTTCCCATCAGTTTAGGAATAGGATTCTTGATCACTGCTGATGCAATTATAAGGGTGAAGTCAGACAAGATGTTAATGACTGTGGATTGCCAAGAGGCAACTTTTGAAATGTTCAAGGCGGCAAGGTTGCCACCTCACTATGAGGAGTTTAAGATGAGCACAATGATAAGATCTGGGAAATTCCAAGTAGGTTATTGAGCAAGATATGTTGCAAGTTGAATCACTAGGGAAGCAGGTTACTAATCATCTCACTCAACTGGAGGAGTGAGAAGTCTTGCATCGTGCCGCGATGTTAAATCAAGCGCTGCATGGGAGGCAACCCGTGAGTGTTGTTCCATGACTATAACTAAGCCACTTGGTGGGAAGCAACCCATCTTTCTCACTTATTTTTGTTTTGTAGAGACGAACAGGGAATTTGAGGTGAAAAACTGAAGAAAGGAAGCTGAAAAAATTCTAAGTCTGGGGAGAAATACCTTGCGCACCGCACTAGGTGTTGAACTTCAGAAGATATTACTTTTTCAAGTTGGCATAGTGGCTAGCACGCTGTGCCAGACCCAATTCACCAAGAATCTTTTTTGTAATTGTAGGGTGAAATGAGTTGCATGCTGCGCCAAGAGTAATTTGGGAAAATTTTTTTGGGTCCTTGGGTCAAAATTAATAAAAACCCATTACATACACCTTTATTTTAAATTTTCATTCATATTCTCTCTCTAAAAATTCAAAGAAAAAGAAAAAATAATTTTCTTTCTCTTCTCTCTCTTGGCTGGAACTCTTCTCCCCTTTCTCTCGTTGTTGTCTTCTCCAAAAATCTTGGTGAAGCAAACTTCTTCAAATCAAGTAAGTAAAGTTCTTATCTCCTTTGGTAATTAATTTTGTAAGCTTTCTCCCATTACCCTTTCTTCCCCAAGTTGAAAACAACCCAAAATCACCATTGTTGGGTAAGAATCTTGAACTTCACAATGTGGGTTTTATGACTTAAATCTCATGTGTTCTTACATAATAATGCTATATCCTTTATTGGGTTGCTTGTTTTGGTTGAATATTGGTGATTCTAAATTTTGGGTGTGAAGAGAGTGATGAATGAGTTGTAAAGAAATTTCATGAAAATTTTGAATTGGAGCCGTTTTGTGGAGGAAGAAATTGCTTGAATAGTGTGATTCTTGAATTGTGAAAATATTGGGTTGTTCAAAACTTCATGTTAATTAATTGTGGAAAGTTAGTGAAATTCATGATTATGGTTAGTTGAATCTATTTTGAATACTTTCACAATTGGGTTGTTGTGAATAGCGAATTAAGAGTTGAGAAGGGAACTAAGTGGCTAAATTGAAGTACTCTTGAAAATAAATAGATAAGAGAGTTGTGAGGGAAAATTATGAGCATGGTTTGTAGTGTAAAGTTGGTGAATAATTTAGGTTGATGAGATTTGGTATGATAATGAGGGAAGTATGAGTATTCTATTTGGCAAATTCTAAAGATTATGCTNCTAGCAGATTAGGTGTGGGGTCATTTTGCACCTCTTACACCTAATTATCTAGCCTTGTTATTCATGAACTAATTTTGTAAGGTTATTGTTGTTGTTTGGCTGGTACTATGGCATCACGAGAAGAAAAAGGAAAGGAAGTAGCAGTTGTTAGCTAGGGGTTCAAAAGACTCAGCAAGGGGATGCATCGAGCTCATCAGCCCAAAAGGCATCCCCTGCTTGGAGGTTTGGAGCTAAGGATGTGGAGGAGTATGGGCTCAGGTGGTTTAATGCCCAAATGGAGGCCAAGTATGCCCCGGAGAATTGGATTTATGAGGGTCGTCTGGCACTTGATTTCCCCACCAATTTGGGACACCATCCGAGAGTTGGGGCTTGGGTACGTGTTTGCTGAGCCAGAGGAGTGCAACCTCACTTTAGTGAGGGAATTTTATAAGAATTGAAACACATCATATGGAGAGCATAAAGATCAAGGTGCAGGAACAAGTGGTCCGTTTCACTGCTAGTTCTTCCAATGCATTCCTTGGCACGCCAGTGGTGGACTCAGAGATGCTTGAGAAGACCCATATCATGACATTCTTCATACTTTGTTGGAGAGCATTCAGCTGCCCGGTAGGAAAGAGGTTAAAATGGCACTCATTCAACACTTTAATTCTCCTACTTGACTAAGGAGGCCAGAGTTTGGGTCAAGTTGTTCTGCACGGTACTGATCTTGGGCATAATTGCATGCCCAAGTTCTACTTTATAACTCAATTTAGTCTTGTTTATCTACTTAATTATATGCATTCTCATGTAATTTTATGTAAATGTGAATATATNCTAACCAACATGATTAGTTCTTGTTTTTGTAGGTTTAAAATGAATTTGAGGGACTAATCCATGAGTTGGTGAAGTGGAGGCATGGAATCGGAATTAAAACACGAACATCGGCAAGGAGGATGCAAGAAACAGCCCACCTGCGCGTTGGAAATGTGCCATGGCAGGCAGGCTGTGCAACCAAGGCCGTGACATGCCACCTAACACGCTGCACAAGCAGCGTGACACGCTGCCAACGCGACAAGGGGCTGCCTGGCGACGGTTTTGTGAGTTTCCAATATGCATTTGTGTTACCTCCGTGTCACGGAGGCAATGCTCCGCAATACACTCCGTGAAACGAAGACATTCCACGACAGGCATAATTTTGTAAAATTCTCATTTACTATAAATAGGTCCCTTAGCTCCTAAAATGATTTTGTCACGATTTTATTCTGAAAAACCACCTAGGATTGAAGGGAGAAGTGGGAGAACTCACCTAGGGTTCATCAATTTCATCTTCTCATCTACCAATTCTTGTAAGTATGTTACTTTAACAATGTTTTCGTGTAATTTTACGAACATGAGTGGCTAGAACCCTTCCTCTAGGGTTGAAGCCATGAGTTATGATTTGGTTTTTACGAATTTCTTTTGGAATTAAGTTATTGATTGTTGTTTTGTCTTGCATTCTTAATTATGGTTGTTTTTATGATTGATCACCATGAAAACACACATGTTAAACTTAGGCA
>JACEIK010004825.1:7968-35327 GCA_018107945.1 Datura stramonium
CTAGGAGCCCAAACGGGAATGGACCTGACTCTGATACCATGTTAAGATATGACACCTGGGCCTAACTCAACCCCAAAAGCTAGCTCATGAGGGGAGGATTGTCCAAGTTCATATAAACAAATCATCAGTCCATTCCCCAACCAATGTGGGACTTTAACCCACTTTAACATTTTGGATTTGCAACACCATTGAACCTACACTTCACTCGACTATATCACATAGAGAGGAGACAAAGAAATTGGGGACTAGTATATGGAATTGATTTGCAATTTTGGACAATCCCCGAATGTAAAAATTGAAGGCTGAACTGGTCGAATGTAAGCAGAAGGGCATGGTAATAGTTGATTATTATGGTAAACTGACAAAGGTGTGAGAGGAACTGGCTAATTAAAAATAAATCCTCATATGCACGTGCGGAGTGCACTTGCAATCTGGGAATAATACTAGAAATTAAGATAGAGGAGGTAAAGGAACATCTTTTTCTCATGGGATTGGATGAAGTAAAATACATGACGATGAGGTCTAATCTACTAGTGTAGGATCCATTTTCATCCTTGAATAGATTATATTCGAAGCTGATACAGGAAGAACGGGTGAAAGGAATACCTTATTAGATGATAGCCGGAGTAAAATCACGGTGTTTGCAATACCAGGATACACTTACTGAGTTCAAGGAGAAAGAAAGAACAATAATGTGGTTATTCTCATTACAAGAAATCAGGACATGACACCAAAATAAGTTACCAACTTGTAGGATAACCAAAATTGTGGACATATAATTGAAAGTGTGAGGAAAAAGCAGGAGGCCGAGGTAGAGTTCAACTACAACACAAAGAGGGATTATGAGAATTGGCTGAAGAAGGGGAACTTGTCGAGCTAATATCTTAATGGCTAAAGATAAGAGAGCACTGGGCATATGATTAACAATCATAGGTAGGATTGAACCCTCCAAATTGAGCACTAAGGATTGGAAAACTCTAATGGGGATATTGAAATCTCAAAGATCAAATAAAAACAACAAGATAGATGCAATCCTGAAAATAAGTTCGGGATCATTGAAACAGGGGCCATCAATCACATGATAGGTAATATGAAAAGACTGTGCGATCAGCGGGACATTCCAAAATATGCAATTAGAATTTCATAAGAAGCAAATTGGTGACTGATATTGCGCATAAAATGCATACATTATCCATTGATTGTCTCTCTTTCTTAGTAGTTGTGCCATTATTTGAGTACAAAATCTGATTATCTTGTGTTTATTATGTGTTCTTTTTCGGTAGGAATGATGTTTGAGCTAATGAGCGCTTGTGGAGCGAGAACGGACGTGTGGAGTACCAAAGTCTGAGTAAAATTTCATGAAATCCAAAAGAGATTGAGGGTTATAGACCAAGTATATATGACAAAGATATAAGAAAATCGAATATATGCAGCAAGACAGCATGTGCGATGGGGGACGCATCGCACCTACTTTAGAAAGAGGAGGCTTGTACGAAGGCTAAAAGATTTGGAAAGTTAGTCATGCACAACGTACACACTAAGCTTGTTTTGGGGAATATATTTTGCCCATCTCTATTAAGGATATTTCGGTCCAAAAGTTATTTGTAAATGGTTTAAATTGATTTTAGAATTTGTTTTTGGAGGGTAATGCATCTTCTTAGAGACCAGAAACACTGTTAGGAGTAGAGAAGACACAAAATCTCTTTTTTTCATCACTAATTTGTATTTTTATGATTCTTACTTCTCATATGATTATGAGTAGCTAAATTCTTATTTTCAGGATTATGGATAAGTTATGAATTTTTATGTTGAACGGTTTAATTGAATCCATCGATTATCGCATATTGGTTATTTTTCCTGTATCATATGTAATTACTCTACTGTATAATTAATAATATTGTACTATTTTCGCATCTACAATTGAGCATGACAATGAACATTGTAGGTTGTACATAGGTGCGAGTAGGGTGACTTTTTAACCCTAATAGGATATAGTTAATTACCTCATTTGGTTCCTATACAGGAGTTACCAATGTATTCTCATTAATTCTATTATGCTAGATAGAAAGAGTTAGGTTAATGTGAATAGACTGCAATTGTTCAATAGAAAATTAGAATAATATAGTTCCTATTAACATATAACTTAGGTATAATCAAGTGAACAGTTTAATCGAAAAACTTGATAGAATTGATAAAGATTCCATAAACCTGGAACATCCAGATCATATTTGATCTACACTTAGTTGTTCGTGTCTTCCTAACGTTTGTAGTTGTCTTGTTGAATTAGTAATCATAGTTAGCAGTAAACAAAATATCAAAAACTCTAGGAAAAATGTTTTCATAAAGAATATTACAATTCGAATAGTAGAAACTAAAGATAAGTCCCTATGGATATGACAGTTTTCTTATCATTATATTACTTGAGTGATCATGTGTACTTGCAGATAATTGAATTGCAATAAATTTTTGACGTAGTTGTTGGGGACTTGGAATTAGTTATCTATCTTGTTTAAGATGTAATTTACTGATTATTCAATTTTAAATATTTTCGAGTGAACTCTATTATCTCAGGTGTTCACTAGCGAATGCGCAGAAGTAGAAGTTGCAGTAACCTCCTTCCTTTTGATACAAAACCAGAAAAATCCCTTCACAGATTAAGGAGGGAGGTTGCGGCATAAGTTGCGGTACAAAGAACTATTTTGGAACGCCCACAACCAATCTAAATGACAACAAATCAAGTACAACCAGCAATTGAGATCACAAGGCTTATTCTAGCCAATATGACTAAGGCTATCACCAAGCTTGATATTCAGGGCCACTTTGAGCTGAAGCAGTATATGGTGCAACTCATTCAATCACAGGCTCAATTTGTAGGTCTATCTCATAAGGATATACAACGTCACATCTAAATTTTTGGAGATTACTGACACCTACAACTACCCAAATATCTCTAATTAGTACGTTAGTTTGACCTTTTTTTCCTTCTCACTACTGGGGAAAGCAAAGGAATGGTTGCAAAATAAGTCGACCAAATCAATAAGACTGTGAGATGACTAAGGGTCACTATGAACCCATCTTGATTCAGTCATGTGCTATGTGTGTGCAAGTATTTATGATATTCCATGTTGTCTATTAACATCTAGAACTTTCTCAATGTGTATGCAAAGAGAAGCTTAGTGTGTTCAGACTAGAAAATGAACCAGGCATTACCATGTTTTCATCCATCTCTTCATCTACCTTGGCAACAGTATGCTTACTTAACCCCTTTGACCATTTATCCTACTTCCTTGGTAATCATATCTTAAAACTTAATCCCTTTATTCTAGTTGACTTACGAAGTTGATCCCATAATACCTGAAGTACTTTAACTAAAAGAAAATTTGCGATTAAAAGAATGATTTTAGTTATTAATGGAAGTCATATATATATATATATCGATTTCCCCCTTCTAGATACAAATATGATTAATGATAAGGGGGAATTAAATGGGTGGCAACTGGTGATTAGTCTATGGTGGGAGAGTTAAGAAAATGTCCATGATTGAAAAATAATATGACGTATTGAATTGCTTAAAGAGAATAGTCACTATATAGACAAATATTTTCTACCCTTCTTTTATCCCACATTACTACCAATAAATTCCTACTTAATCCTAGATTCTATTTTCTTAAGACAATAGAGTTGTACACGAAGGAAAATCCTATGATTTGTTATATGATGCATGAGAAATTCTTTGTAAGGGAGAGTGTGATTATTCTATTTTGTGCTCCCTAATTCTATTTGGTTATATGTTGCTTGCATGAACTTGATGGGAAGTTCCCTTCTTGGGTGAGAACACATGGTTGGTGATACATAGGTAAGTATGTGGTTTCTCTATTAGGTGATTTGACCATTTTTGCTGAGTCTGAAATATGTGAGTCAGTTCCTAGGTTGAGTTGTCTTGGAGAGGTTGTTTATGCATGTTAATTGATACGTAATGTTTGAAAGCGTGACATAAGTGACGATATACTTTGGGTGTATGATTTCTTCATATACTTGAATGGTCGTATCAGCCTTAGCTTGAGTCGACTTGTTCAAGTAGGTGTATCTCTCTTTGTGTTCCATGGAATGGGGTTATTGAGTAGTTGATTGCTAGAGAATGAGAAAGAGTTTAGATATGGGGTAGTGACATTTGGCATAAAATGTATATATTTAGCTATTGATTGTTTCTTTTTCTTAGTACTTGTGCCATTATTTGAGTAGAATCCAATTATCTGGTGCTTATTACATGTGCTTCTTGTATAGGAACAATATTTGAGCTAATGAATGCTTGTAAAGAGAGAACAAACATGTGGAGCATTAAATTCTGGGTAGAAGTCCATGGAATTCAACCAATATCGAGTTCGAGAGTCACAGATCAAGTATACATGACAAATACTGAAGAAAAACAAAGATGTGCCACAAGACACCCTGCACAACGCGGGATATGCCTCGCCTGCTTTGGAAAGAGGAAGCTTGGACGAAGACTTGGAATATCTTGAGAGTATCCATGCGCAAATGGGTTGAAGGTAGATTTTTTGTGCATCTCCATTAAGGGCCTTTTAATCTAAAAGTTATCTATACACAGTTGAGGTCATTCAAATGCACTCTCAATATCGGATAGTGTAAACCATCGCAGTAAATATAGAATCCAACAAGGACTCGGGGTTGAATACCATAGAGACTACTCGAAGCATAGACTATCTAGTACTAAACAGTAAAGTATTCCAAGATTAGAGTCTATTTGGATTGAGAGTAATGAAATTTATACGAATGCAGAGTGCAGTATACTTGGGTTGTAATTAATTAGAGATAATTTAGGGAAGTGACCCCAATTATAGATCAATTCTCCTAAATTACTCAATGTGGAAAAATTGAGAGTGGGCTAGGGCTGAATATGCAAGAGATTTACTTAGGCAACCCATGAGTATCTTTCAATAGCATCATAGGTGTTAATCTACTTTAATTTTATCAAATTGAAGAGAATTCCCTTCTACTCAATTGCTTGTTGTCAATTGTAATTCAACAAATGTCTAGGAGAATCCATTAAACAAGGGTTATGCTTTGAGTTATTGTTGATTGATGTTAACCTAATCTAAAATTTTCCTTTCAAGACTCATAAAGGTAATTGAGTAGGATTGAATAACTCTATCACCAATCACACACTACAAAGAAAAAGTTGATTAAATGTTTATATTCTAAACTCAATTTTAATAAATTAGGATCATTAGGCTTCACAATCCTAGGTCTGAATTTAATTTTCCATAGCAATAAGAGGAAGAAAAGCAAAGCAATTAAAAATTCTTACCAAGAGAAATTGAAATCTTCAATGGAAATCTTCAAGTACAAGCTAAGATCTAGAATCTACTTTGCAAACTAGAGCTAAACTAGAGCTAAACTACTGAATTCTACTCTCTACTCTAAGTATGAACTGAAAATGAAAAAACTCCCTAAAATTACAATAAAAATCTATTTATATTATGTCTCAAAAAACCCAATTAATTCAAACTTAAGAGTGTCAGGTGTACAGGGACGGACAGTCCCTTGGAAGGATGGACCATCCTTTGGACCGTACTTCACTTTTCACCTTATGTTCCACAGCTTGTCATCCTTTGAAAGATGACCGTGATTTGGAAAGACGGTTTGTACCTTGCACCACACTTTAGAAATTCCATTCTGCCTAGCGCGGGTCCAGTCTTCAATTGATGGGCCATCTTTTTGGAAGACGGTCTTTCCCTTCAACTGTACTATAAAGACCGTTTTTTCTAGATTTATGGAATCTACAATTGAGAAGGGACAGTAGGAGGTGCGGACTGTCTTTCAGATAGATGATCTGTATGTTGCATGTTTTTTGAGCATTTTTTGGCCTAAACTCCTTTCATCTTTTTATCGCTTGAGTTCCTAAAACATAGCATAATAAGGTTAGTTTCTACTTAATTTAACTCCTTAAGACATGACAAATGCTACAAAATGAAGTAAATATGTGTCGCTAATTCTCGACACATTATGTCATAATCTGAATGGCCGTGATTTGCACCCATACAAACCCCTCGGTGGGCGAACCAACCAATCCCAACTATTTTCCAAAGATTCAAAAAGAGTATAACACCTTTGTGAATAAATGAATAATTCATCGAAATGACTTAAGGAAATAAAAGACCAACTCCTACAAAATATTCACAGAACTTGATTATCGTTAACCCTCAGAGAAACATCGTAGAATTCTCTCTCAGAGTATTTCATAGCAAGGGCTAGGGCTGAACTTTTCTCTTTGGTTCTCAAGAAAATTCTATGGGTTTCTTCACCAAGTATATGGGGTTTTAGCAAGGGGATTGTTCTTCCCTTGTGTCCCCAAAATCCTCCTCAATTTCTTTTATCAGTTTTAAGCCCTGAGCTTTCGAATATGAAGAGTATTCATGTTTATTTTTGTTGATTTCACTTAGAACGATGTTCATGTATATTGTTGATATGATCCCAATAAATTCCTTATGAAATTGTCGGTGTTCATATAAAAAGTGAGTTTAAGCCCTAAACTTTCGAGTAATGATTTTGCTTGTTAAATTCCCTCTATTGAATGAAGAATTCTTAGGGATGAATTCCTACAATTTATTGCTATACGTATATGTTGGGTAAATACCCCATGAATCAGAATGACTTTAGTTCGTTGAATGGAGTTCCTATAATTCTTGAATTTCTCTATATTATGAAATTCTCATACTGTTGAGATAAGTTGAATTCTCTATTAGCTGCTAGTAGTCCAGACCAGTTAGAACTAGAATATCTCCAGAATCATATCAGTTTAGTCTCAATCAGAATGCTATAATCCTTTGTGATATTCAGAAAATTGTCAACTGATCAGTTTGATTTCAGTCTTATTTTGAGGTGTCACTGGTGCCTCTCAGTTATCAGAACCAGACTCAGATTTACAGTTTTTGGTCCATTAGGTGGTCATGACATTCTAGTATATAGATCTGACAAAAACAGGACCCCAGTTCAGTTACAACTTGTTCTTAGACGGTCACGACACTTCTAGATAAGCAGCTCTGACCAGTCTAGAACCCAGTGTCAGAATCTGGTCCGATAAGACTCTCAGGGTACATGCAGTTATACGTCCCTGACTAGTCTTGGACCCCAGTTTAGAGCTATCAGCTTAGTAGTTTAGTTTAGGTTTTTCAGTGGGAGTAGAACTTAGCACCGAGCGGGCTGGGGTTCCAGCGCACCCAAGTTCCCAGAACTATGTTGCTAGCGGTGGTTACAGTATTACTTGGCCTGATGGGCTCCAGACTTTTGTGATCACTCAGTTCATGCCTTTATATCCTGGCAAGGTATATTGGGTCCTACCAGTGTGGTGGATACATCGGATTCCACATCTAGCTCACGTGGTTATATGTCAGTTATAGACTCTCCCACTAGTCAGTCTAGTCCAGTTACAGAATAAGAAGCTCAGCTCAGTTCTAATCCTCAGTTTAACTCAGTTCAGTACAGTATCTCAACCTCAGGGTTTCAGACTTAGGGCACATCCTTGACCATCAGACAGAGTCATCTTGACCATTTCAGATTATATCAATAGTTCAGTTCAACTTACCTGTTGGTCATTGCGTGTCATTTCAACTCGGACTTTATTTTTAGTTATGTTTCTCCCACTTACTCAGTACATTCAAAGTATTGAGGCATACTTTAATGTTGTATCATTTCATGATACAGTTGCAGGTTCTCAAACCCAACACCGTTAGTTGCCGCAGTTTAGATTCTTCGTTGCAGCAGTTGAAGTGTGAGTCCTCATCATCCGAGGGTACTATTTTCCTTCTTTCAGTCATGTATTAGTTTCAGTTATACATAGAGTTAGCTGGGGCTTGTCCCAACAACTCCTCTATTAGATGGCTTTCAGACAAATATGATTTTCAGATTTATCAGTATTATTCTATTGTTTGAACTTTATTTTTTTCAGACTTGCCTCTCATGAATATTTTATGATATTATTCAAAGTTCCGCTATGCATGTTTACTCAGAATTCTAGTAACTGATAGAACAAGGGTTGACTTGGGGTCACTTGTGGCTTCAAGTACCGTGTTACGCCCAGGGTGTAGGCTCGGGCGTCACAAACTTGGTATCAGAGCCCTAGGTTTAGAGTATCCTCGGAATTTTTGAAAGACGCATCGAGTAGAGTCCTTTTCATGGGTGTGAAACGCGCCACACTTATGACTAGGAGGCTACGAGATGTTATTAGGAAAATTCCCTTTTGTTCATATTCTTTATCGTGCATTAAAGTCCAAATTCCATAAATTCCCTTCTAATTCGTTCTCTATTTCATTTCAGTGAACCATGTCTCCCAGACGTGGTAATGGAAGAAGGGCTTCTAACCTTACAGACTTTCCCCATCAGCTCCGGCAGCACCTCAGGATGAATCCATATCCACCGCCGAATTCAGGGTGGCCATTCAATTGCTAGCTCAATTAGTCACAAACTAGGTGAACCAGCAGGTGGTTCCAATAGCCACAAATAGGTCTGCAGTTGCTGCTCGGGTGCGGGATTTTACCCGGATGAACCCTCTATATTTTCATGGAGCGAAGGTGGGAGAGGAACCACAAGGGTTTATAAATGAGATTAGAAAGATTACCCGTATAATGGGTGTCAGCTCCTCTGAGAGTGCTGACCTGGCTTCCTATCAGCTTAAAGGGGTTACCCAGGTTTGGTATGAGCAGTGGAAGGAAGGGAGGCCAGCGGGAGCAGGACCGGTGGAGTGGTAGGAGTTCCATACAGCTTTCCTGGATAAGTTTTTCCCTCGGGAGCTGAGGGAGGCTAAGATGGCAGAGTTTATGAACCTACGACAGGGCAACCGAACAGTGGAGGAGTATGCTCTGTAGTTTACTACAATATCAAATTATGCTCCAGAGATGGTGTTCGAGCTAGGGGCTCGTATGCTGAAATTCATTAATGGAGTATCTAATCTGGTCCTCAAGGAGTGCAGGACCATGATGCTGATCAAGGACATGGACCTCTCTAGCCTAATTGTTTATGCCTAGCAGATTGAGGCAGAGAAGCTGAAAGATATGGAGTGGAAGAACAAGCGAGCAAGAACTGGTCATTCAGACTATGACCATCAGAAATCAGGCAGTAGTAGCCATCCACAACAACAATAGCAACAACAGAGAGCCCCAGCACACAGCTCAGCCAGTGCCCCAACCTTTCGGTCCCACCAGGATCGAAGGGGCGGAGCATTTGGCTCTCAGTCACAGAGTTTCAGTGCTAGAAAAAAGTATCTAGCTTGTCCCAAGTGTGGTAGGAATCACCCAGGAGAATGCCTTCAGGGACGAGAGGGCTGCTTTGGGTATGGACAACTTGGACACAGGCTTAGGGAGTGCCCATCAGCGGGCCGAGTGAGATCACAGTCTAACACATCATCAGCTCCAGCAGGTCGACCATCCCAGTAGGATAACACAACAGGTATAGATGGCGGTCAGTGCCAAAATCGTTTTTGTGCTCTATCTTCTCATCAGGATCAGGATAGCTCACCTGATGTAGTTAATGGTATGTTACGTCTCTTTCATCTAGACGTATATGCCCTCTTAGATGCAGGAGATACTCTTTCATTCGTAACTCTGTATATAGAAGTTCAGCTCATTATAAGTCCAGAGGTTCTCTCAAAACCATTCTTAGTCTCTACCCCAGTTGGCGAGTTAGTTAAATTCAGCCGAGTGTATAGAAATTGCCAGTTTCCGTCCTGAATAAAGTAATTCCAGCTGATCTCGTAGAGCTAGACATGGTCGACTTCAACTTTATTCTCGGCATGGATTGGTTACACTCCAGCTATGCCTCAATTGATTGTAGAACTAGAGTTGTCAAATTCCAGTTTCCTAATGAGTCAGTTTTAGAATGGTCGGGCAGCAGTTCAACGCCTAAGGGTAGGTTTAGTTCCTACCTTAAGGCCTAGAAACGCATTTCCAAAGGATTTCTATATCATCTAGTTCGGGTCAAGGATTCCAACTCTGAGACCCCAACCATTTAGTTAGTTCCATTTGTCAGTGAGTTTCTAGATGTATTTCCTAAGGATCTCCCCGGAGTTCCCCCTAAATGGGAAATAGACTTCGGAATAGATCTCCTCCCAGATACTCGGCCCATCTCCATCCCTCTTTACAAAATGGCTCCAGCTGAGCTTAAGGAGTTGAAGGAGCAGCTAAAAGATCATCTTGACAAGGTTTTTATTAGACCCAGCATCTCTCCCTGGGGTGCTCCAATGCTATTCATGCGTAAGAAAGACAACACCCTCAGAATGTGCATAGATTACCGTCAGCTGAACAAAGTCACAGTCAAGAACAGATATCCCTTACCTAGAATTGATGACCTGTTCGACCAGATTTAGGGAGCCAGTTGTTTCTCCAAGATCTATCTTAGATCGAGATACCATCAGTTAAGGGTCAGAGAGTGTGACATACCGAAAATAGCATTCAGAACTCAGTATGGTCACTACAAGTTTGTGGTGATGTCCTTTGGACTCAAAAATGCCCCTGCAGCCTTCATGAATTTGATGAATAGGGTCTTTAAGTAGTACCTAGATATGTTCGCCATCATATTTATCAACGACATTCTGGTATACTCCAAAAATGAGGAAGAGCATGCAGATCACTTGAGGATAGTGCTACAAACACTCAGGGACTGCCAGTTGTTTACCAAGTTCAGCAAGTGTGGATTCTGGTTGAAGGATATGACATTCTTGGGTCATGTGGTCTCAGGCGAAGGGATACAAGTAGATCCTCACAAGATAGCAGCAGTGAATGATTGGCCTAAACCTACTTCTCCTACGGAAATCAGGAGTTTTCTGGGCTTAGCGGGTTATTACCGACGGTTTGTGGAAGGTTTCTCCTCCATAGCCTCTCCTCTGACCAAGATAACTCAAAATAAGGTGAAATTCCAGTGGTCAGACGAGTATGAGAAGAGTTTCCAGGAGTTAAAGACTCGACTCACTAACGCTCCAGTGTTAACCTTACCGGAAGGATCAGATGGGTTAGTTGTGTATTGTGATGCCTCCATAGTTGGACTTGGTTGCGTTTTGATGCAGCGGGGCAAGGTGATAGCCTATGCCTCAGACAGCTCAAAGTCCATGAGAAGAATTATCCAACTCACGACTTGGAGTTGGCAACGGTGGTATTCGCGTTAAAAATATGGTGACACTACTTGTACTGGGCTCACGTGGATGTGTTCACAGATCACAAGAGCCTTCTGTATGTGTTCAGCCAGAAGGACTTAAACCTGCGTCAGAGACGGTGGTTGGAAATGCTAAAGGATTATGACATGAGTTTGTTGTATCACCCAGGTAAGGCCAATGTGGTAGCTGACGCCCTAAGCAGGCGTTCTATGGGAAGTGTAGCTCACATTGAGGAGGGCAAGAGGGATCTAGCAAAAGAAGTTCACAGGCTAGCCCGTTAGGGGTGCAGTTAGTGGATTTAGCTGAAGGTGGCGTGGTAATGCAAAGCGGGTTGCGTTCATCCTTGGTAATTGAAGTTAAGTCCAGAAAAGATGAAGATCCAGTTCTACTTAAACTTAAAGAAGCAGTCCTCAGAAAGGAGGTTGAGGCTTTCTCCTAAGGGGGAGATGGGGTGCTTCATTACCAGGGAAGATTGTGCATGCCGGATGTTGGTGAGTTGAGACAGCAGATACTGGCTGAGGCGCACAACTTGAGATACACCATTCACCCCGGTGCTATCAAAATATACTGCGATTTGCTGGATATTTACTGGTGGAATGACATGAAGAGAGACATTGCTGAATTTGTAGCTAAGTGCCTGAACTGCCAGCAGGTCAAGGTAGAACACCAGAGACTAGGAGGTATGACCCAGGATATCAGCATACCCACCTGGAAGTGGGAATAAGTAAATATGGACTTCATTACGGGTCTACCTCAGACTCGTCGACAGCATGACTCAATCTGGGTAATAGTAGACCGAATGACTAAGTCAACACATTTCCTCCTAGTCAAAACCACAGATTCAGTTGAGGATTATGCTAAACTTTATATTCGGGAGCTACTTAGACTTCATGGGGTGCCGTTGGCTATTATTTCAGACAGGGGTACCCAGTTCACCTCCCATTTCTGAAAGTCTTTTTAGAAGGGATTTGACACTCAAGTCAAGCTCAGTACATCTTTTCACCCGCAGACAGACGGGAAAGCTGAGCGGACTATTCAGACTCTAGAAGATATGCTAAGGGTGTGCGTGATCGATTTTAAGGGTAATTGGGATGACCATCTTCCTCTTATCGAGTTTGCATACAACAACTACCACTCTAGCATCCAGATGGCCCCATTTGAAGTATTGTATGGTAGAAGATGTAGATCTCCTATAGGGTGGTTTGAAGTTTGTGAATCCACCTTGATAGGGCCAGACTTGGTTCATGAGGCAATGCAGAAAGTTCAGCTCATCTGAGAGAGGTTGAAAACAACTCAGAGCTGCTAGAAATCTTATGCCGATGTGCGGAGAAGAGAGTTGGAGTTTACAGTTGATGACTGCGTGTACCTGAAAATTTCACCCATGAAAGGGGTGATAGGTTCGGAAATAAAGGGAAGCTCAGTCCGAGGTATGTGGGACCTTACAGAATTTTGAGGCGTATCGGCAAGGTAGCCTATGAGCTAGAGTTACTTTCAGAACTAGAAGTTGTGTGTTGATACCAAATTTTGACCTCCCTACGCCCTTATATGCTGCTTACATATATATTTTATTTACCCTTTTTTTTACGTAAATATTCGACTTGCATTCGTATTTATAAAATAATTAGTTATCATGATATTGCGAAAATTATTTCAAATTATATGTATATGTACATATAATTTGTATTGACTTTAATTTTTTATATTAAATAGTTATGTCGTATATAATATATTTCGTATTAGTATGACCCTTATTTTGAAACATATATTATAAACTATTTACATAATTTACTAAATTACACAAATTTATTTGCCTGATAATATTACTCGAATTTATAAATTATTTATGTTAATAATATAATTTTTGTAATTTTTTATTTTTTTTATTTTTTTTATTTTTTTTATTTTTTTTATTTTTTTTATTTTTTTTATTTTTTTTATTTTTTTTATTTTTTTTATTTTTTTTATTTTTTTTATTTTTTTTATTTTTTTTATTTTTTTTATTTTTTTTATTTTTTTTATTTTTTTTATTTTTTTTATGATTTATTAATTTAATAGCAGCTAAATCCAATTTCATTCAATTTATTCTAATTTAGCCACTTTCTATTCAATTTATACCAATTTTAACCAATTTGCTGTCAATTTTAACCACTTTTGATCAATTTTTTAAATTCAATTTCAGCCCTAAATTAATTTCAAACCCAATGACCCATCTGGACGACCCAATTAACCACGACCCGACCCATCTATCCTAGAATCTAATCTTAGCCGTCCATCTCACCTAATCCTAACGACTCATAACCCTAACCTTACTTCCTTATTTACCACACTTACCCCCAAACCCTACTACATTTTTTCATTATTCCCCCTTCTCTCCCTCTAAGCAGCCATAGCCCTCCTTCCTCTCTCCTCTTCTCTCCCTCAATTTTCCGGCGAAGACCTCGACCCCTCACCCTCATTTTTCCCCCTGCTTCGTTTCTCACATCGTCGCCTCCCTCCTCACTTTTCCCTCTCTCGTTTCACCATGGAAATAACAGTCGTCCGAGCATGCAAAACCAGAAGTGCTGCCCCTCCTTCTCTCTCACCCCTCTCTCCCTCTTTTCACCGGAGGTCAGCAACACCGACAACCACACCTTCTCCCTCACCGTCGCGCACCGCAACACCGACAACCACACCTCTCTCCCTCACCGTCGCGCACCACCACTTCCAACTCACCTTCCCCTCCCTTCTTCTTCCTCACATTTCTCTCCCTCACCTCCGGCCAGCGCCGGTAACCCATCACCGACGCACCTTCTTTTTCTCCGCCTCTGCTTCTTCGTCTTCTCTTGCGAATCTCGCCACCATCACCGGAATAATCCGGCCACCTCTTCTCCCTCTCAATCAAAATCACTACCGAACATGCCTCAAGTCCTGCCGGACCTCACCAGTCGCCCCTTCATTTTCCTCTCCTCTCCAACACCACCAAACCCGCACCACACCAAACCAGCCACCGTTCGCAGCAGCCAACCAGTGACACCACCAATCTCCAACCAATGTCACCGAAAATTATGCTCTTAACTCGAACATAGACCCATGTCCGATTTGGCCTCTATCGGCTATTATTACTATCGATTATTAATTATCTCTTAATTGTTTCTCATGGTAAGATTCAAGTTTTAATCTATGCATATTAGGTGTTGATTTGTGTCTGAAACTCTGCTGACAATTTCTCCTCCATCTCACATATATAAAATTCATATTCGTTCGACAATTTAGATTCAAGATTGTTATATGTAAAACCTGTCTATCTTAATGTGTATCATTATAGTACTTAGCATACTGCATGCCTAAAATTGTATAAGTTTTACCAAATTATTTAGTTTTGGAAAATCTTTCGAAAATGATTGTTTATATGCATGTAGGGTGAGGTTTTGTCAATCTCATATGATGGTTTTTTTTAGTTCTTGATATTTTCATATCGTATGCTTTCCTTTCCGCTTTAAATAGATCTTACGCAAATTATTAAGCCTTATTTGCAGCCATGAAAATTCTTTTATTTAGGGTATATTGTTGTCTAAAATTTTGATTTTTGTCTGTTTGGTAAATTCTTGAATAATTCATTTTCTTTCCTCGTATAATTAGTATGTCACTTTTGGTAAGTTTGCATAAGTTAATCCTATCTTCTTTGAACAAATGATTGGTATCCCCTTCCTTTATTCATTTCCTGCCTAAGTATGATTATGTCTGTATGTCTTCGTATATCTTCTAGATTGACTGTATGTTTTATCAACTCGTATCCGTCTCGCCTTTTACAGATTTTAGATCTAAAATTTGCTAGTTTTGGCTATAGATTTAGCTTATCTTGTCTTTAGTTATTCATTTGTTTATTCGTATTGGAGAGCTTTGGGTTAACCACTATATGTTGATAAACCAGTTTTGTTAGCCTCCTACAAAACTAAGTTCATGTTGTTATTTTTTAAGCTTGAAACATCTATCTGCATTTTTTTTATTATTTTAGTCACAAATGTGATATGATATTTTGGTGCATTGCTGAAAATCCTATATGATTTGTTCCCTTTCCTTCTACTGATTTAAAATATTTCATCGTTTATTCTAAGAAAATTTCGATTCATGTGAAACTTAGCTAATTTCGTTTAAGGAATTTGTGATAATTTGTTTGCTTAATTTATTCTATTATGGTGGAAAATCCTCATAAGACAAATTGTGATTTCATCTCTTTTCCTTTTCCTGAATTAATATGGAAAGATTAGTATTTGTCTATTTATGATAATTTGATATCCTTACCTTAACATTCCATGTGACTACTCTAATACGCGATTATTTATGATAAAATTTATTTAAATCTTATACTTGATTGCTTCCTTTCTAGGAATTGATTAATATTTATTTTTGGCAAACTTTGTTAATTCTGGATTGATTTGATTTTGATATTTGAATATATGTCCTTTGATTGTGCTAAATATCTCCCTTTCCTTTAACCTTTTTATTTATTAACTATATAAGCATGCTATTTCTTCTTTTTTTTCTCTAAGGGAGAACATCTCCGATTCTCGTACAAATAAAAAATATTTAGACAATTTTACATTTTCTTTTAACTCGCCTCGACACAAGCACTGCTCGGAATCCTTAAGATTCTTGTGATCTTGATATGTTGAGGACCGGGTATCAGTCAAGATAATTTGTTACATCATTGATCCGTCAATTTCTTTTCGATTTTTGCATTTACTGGTTAGTTTTTTTAATCTTTATAAGATGAAATTTTTTGCATCGTCATTTATTCTCTTTGATTGCTCTCTTTCTTATCATGATAAATGTTTAATATTCTTTCACATAATTTTACCGAGTTAGCTAAATTCGTGGTTAAGACTATGAGACTATTGTTTCGTGTCCATTATTTTACTAACTTTTAAGCAGGAATCATATTATTTCGGGATTCATCGGAGAGTCGCTGGAACGAAAGAAGGATACCGAAATTATTCTAATATTGTTTATTCATGTGCCATATTTATTTATTTATTTTCATTTTTTACTTTTATAATACTTGTAATAAAAACACTCATAATAGTGGAAAAGGGTTTGTGGGGGCGGGGATTTATATGCTTTGCTGTGTTCCTGACCTCTAGGTATAATCTTATAGAAATCATGCCGATAGGATTTCAATATGTAACCACAAAATCATGCTCGTAGAAGTCACGCCTGTAGAAATTAAATAATATCTGTAACGTAGATATCCTATCATAGGATTAATATGGAATTAATTATCACTCCTAGAAATCATATTTATAGGAATTAAAGCAATATGTTCCACAGCATGCCTTATGTTTAATTTTGGTAAAACATGCCTATAATGATTACTTGCAATACGTGTTAGTACTTCTAATCCATTAGTCATTAATGAATTGTCATGTATAAATATCTCACATGTAGGCGTAAAAATTGGTTAATAACTGGTTGAATCAAGCTTGTTTGATAGTTAATCAATTATTATAACCATAATTCTCATGTTATTCGCGCCAAGTTGCCGGCCACTAAGTCACTTTCTTTTAGAGTCCCACTTTATCTATCATAATTCAGTTTGATCTTCTGAATAAAAATCATGTGCATGAGTGTTAAACCTGTGTTGCTCTGAGGCAGTTTTTATTTGGCAGTATAGTTCCCATGTCTTCAGAATCGTGAATTTGTTTAAATTAAATATCTTGTACAGTTAAGTTACTTTATGTGTTGTATATTCAAATTTGATTCTTATTGCATTAGGAAATACGAGCGTAGGATTGAGGCTTAATTGAAACTTTTGTATGCTAAGTGTTTTAATTATTATTTGTTATGCTTGCGTTAATCGTTAACAGCCCTAAGATTTCTAAACCCAAAATCCCAATTATCTGTCCAACGCCTCTTGGACATTAGGCTTGGGACGGGTAGGCAAATACTAGGACGATAGCTTTGCCACCTAGAAACGCTTTAAGTTAATTATTAATTAACTAGGCGAGTAGTGGGAAATGATAGTATGTGCGTGCTGAATAATATGAGCACCTTAAATAGGTTGCGAAATATTATTTTAGTCGCACTGGGTGATCCCGTTAGGTTATAATAACCCCCCCTTTAAAAGGCAGAACTACGTTTGACCTGATTCCCTTTCGGGATACGTAGACGCCTCTTTGAGGTTCGGTCCAATTTTTAAAATTTTAATTTATTTGTTTTGTTATTGTTTCGTCATTAATTTATCAATTATTTATTATTGTTTGCCTTTATTCGTCAATCCTTATATGCATAAATTGCTAAATTTGTCGTCATGATCTTCTTCCTTCTTATCACTTAGTTTATTTAAGTTGTTTCTACATAAAAGACTTAAAATCAATTTTACTTGATCGCTTAGTAAATATCCCCACATAATAATGAATTCGGAAGGGACCCACAGTTGTGCACCTCAAAAGGTGCCTAACACCTCCCTTTCGAGGTGACTTGAACCCTTACCCGACTCTGGTGACCTAGGTTAGTATAACAGACCCTTAGGTTAATATGGTGCCCTGACGCACCTCAAATCGTTAGGTGGCGACTCTCTTTTAATTCAATAATCCTTAAGAGTTGTTACATGTTGTATCCCACTTTCCGTGAGGAAAATGCGGCGCGACACTGTGCATCCAGTTTTCCATGTGTCACTTTTGAAGAAGTGCATCGGAGATCCAACCTCAGTTGTGCCATTGGACAGCATAGTGATAAAAGATAGTCTCTCTTATGAGGAAGTACCAGTCCAGTTCCTTGACCATCGGGTGCGTAAGCTGAGGAACAAGGAAATAGTTTCATTCAAAATCTTATGGAGAAATCAACAGGTTGAGGGAGCTACGTGGGAGGCCGAAGTAGATACGATGGCCAAATACCCACACTTGTTCCCTACCGGCTCCAGTGCAGCTTGACATATTAGCTATGACCCTAGAACTCAGTTTAGTTTTCATGACTTAGTTAAGATTTTCAAGTCTCTTTTATGTTTTTGAATGTATGTATGATAAGTAAATTCAGTTCAGATATGTATTTTGAGACAGATATAGTCATTCCAACAGTTTTGGAGTTAAATGAGTAGTATTTGAAGGTTTTGATTGTTATTTTCTGCTTCCTGTGTGTTTTCTAACATTCGAGGATGAATGTTTACAAGGGGGAGATATTGTAACACCCCGGAAACTCAAAATCCAATTCCGGGGCATAAAGCAGGAAATCTGAAAAACTGCAGAAATGTTGCAGGACAGCCCACCTGACGAGTCGTCAAGTAACCTTACGAATCGTTAGGTGAGCTGTGAGGAGAAGGCTGATAAATGTAAAGGAGGGAGGCAGTGTACCTAACGAGGGACTTCACGAGTCGTGGTCACTGACCACAACCTGTTAAGTCACTCGTAGTCAGGCCTGAGTTGGGAATGTTTTAGTTGACCAGTGTACTCGACGAGTGGGTGAAACGAGTCGTCACCTCTGGCAACGACTCGTTAAGTGATCGTTATGGGACTTAGCATAAAATCTCCAGAATGAGACAGTGTGGTCCATGACTGGTGACCACAAGTCATCGTCATAGATAACGACTCGTTGGGTCCCTCGTGGTGACCTACTAAAGATCCTAGGAAGTGTACCTGACGGGAGTGACCACGCGTCGTGGTCAGTCACCATGACTCGTTAGGTCACCCATTAGGGCCACCTGACAGTTTTTCCCAGCGAACTTCTAAGGACTCTTTAGTAAATTACTATTCACCTAAGCTTTAAACTACGTCATTTTGGACCTAATTTCAGACTTATTAGAGGGTTTGGATGGTTCCTCCCCTCATTCTCACGTTAACCCTTAGAGAAACATCGTAGAATTCTCTCTCAGAAGATTTCAGAGCAAGGGCTAGGGCTGAACTTTTCTCTTTCGTCCTAAAGCAAATTCTCCAGGTTTCTTCACCAGGTATGTGGGGTTTTAGAAAGTTGATTGTTCTTCCCTTGTGCCCCCAAAATCCTCCTCAATTTCTTCTATCAATTTTAAGTCCTGATCTTTTGAATATGAAGAGTATTCATGTTTATTTTCGTTGATTTCACTTAGAACGATGTTCATGTATATTGTTGATATGATTCCCATAAATTCCTTATCAAATTGTCGGTGTTCAGACAAAAAGTGAGTTTAAGCCCTAATTTTTCGAGTAATGATTTTGCTTGTTAAATTCCCTCTAGTGAATGAGGAATGCTTTGAGCTGAATTCCTAGAATTTCTTGCTATACGTATATGTTGGGTAAATACCCCATGAATTAGAATGACTTTAGTTTGTTGAACGGAGTTCCTATAATTCTTGAATTTATCTATATTATGAAGATAAGTTGAATTCTCTATTAGCTGCTAGTAGTCCAGACTTGTTAGAACTATAATCTCTCCAGAATCATATCAGTTTAGTCTCAGTTAGAATGCTATAATCCTCAGTGATATTCAGAAAATTGTCAACTGATCAGTTTGACTTCAGTCTTATTTCGAGGTGTTAGTGGTGCCTCTCTGTTATCAGAACCAGACTTAGATTTATAGTTTTTAGTCCATTAGGCGGTCATGAAATTCTAGTATATAGCTCTAACCATCCCCAGGGCCCCAGTTCAGTTACAGCTTGTTCTTAGACGGTCACGCCGCTTCCAGATAAGCAGCTCTGACCAGTCTAGAACCCAGTGTCAGAATCTGGTCTGATAAGGCTCTCAGGGTACGTCCCTGACTAGTCTTGGACCCCAGTTTAGAGCTTCAGCTTAGTATTTCAGTTTAGGTTTTCCAGTGGGAGTAAAACTTAGCACCAAACGAGTCAGGGTTCCAGCGCACCCAGGTTCCCAGAACTACGTTGCCAACGTTGGTTACAGTATTACTTGGCCTGATTGGCCCCAGACTTTTGTGATCACTCAGTTCATGCCTTTATACCCTGGCAAGGTATATTGGGTCCTACCAGTGTGGTGGATACATCGGATTCCACGTGTAGCTCACGTGGTTATATGTCGGTTATAGACTCTCCCACTAGTCAGTTTAGTCCAGTTACAGAATAAGCAGCTCAGATCAGTTCTAGTCCTTAGTTTAACTCAGTTCAGTACAATATCTCAACCTCAGGGTTTCAGACTTAGGGCACGTCCTTGACCATCAGAAAGGGTCATCTTGACCATTTCAGATTATATCAGTAGTTCAGTTCAGCTTACCTGTTGGTCATTGCGTGTCATTTCAACTCAGACTTTATTTTCAGTTATGTTTCTCCCACTTACTCAGTACATTCAAAGTACTAAGGCATACTTTTATGCTGTATTATTTCATGATACAGTTGCAGGTTCTCAGACCCAACACCGTTAGTTGCCGCAGTTCAGATTCTTCATTGCAATAGTTGAAGTGTGAGTCCTCATCATCCGAGGGCACTATTTTCCTTCTTTCAGTCATGTATTAGTTTCAGTTAGACTTAGAGTTAGCTAGGGCTTGTTCCAGCAACTCCTCTATTAGATGGCTTTCATCTAGACATGATTTTCAAATTTATTAGTATTATTCTATTGTTTGAACTTTATGTTTTCATACTTGCCTCTCATGAATATTTTATGATATTATTTAAAGTTCCGTTGTGCATGTTTACTCAGAATGCTAGTAACAGATAGACCAGGGGTTGACTTGGGGTCACTTGTGGCTTCAAGTACCGTGTTTCGACCAGCGTGTAGGCTTGGGGCGTGACACCTTACATAATAACACACATACATATAGACAACAATGTACAATTAGTCTATAACATCATTCATACATAACCATACTCATTTCAGGAATTAAATATACTCAGGTTCTAACTGGCCTACTCATGGATTGGGCCATCGCTGCAGTGGTACTACTTAGCAGTAGCTCGACTCAGTTGCACAGTCAATATTTCACCAACCCTTTACAACCTATACATCATTATAAACATCCACGTTTGCCACAGTCATCAATAAACAATAGATATAACGTAACCACGTAAGGTATATAATGAGTCATTCCCAAAGATTGCACAACTCAATCACTAATTCTCTTTCAAAAGTTTCAACCATCAAGTCATTACATGCCTCAACAATTCAGACGACAAGCACATGACCACAAGTTCATTTCAGTTAAATACACATGCTCAATCTAACTCTCATAATTCTTACAATACATCAATAACACAAAAATATTGACATCTGAGGCACACACCTTCGTCACATCACCATAAATACTTGGTCACTGAACATCGATGTACACACATGCCAAAGGGTCTTATTTCTGTCCTTCCAGTCATGACCTATAAGGGACTATAGAAATCCATGTATTGTACCGCTTGGTACCCGCTCCTACTCATATTCTCATCTGGATGCTCCCCTAGAACATGATACTCAATCAATCTTGCCCACCCGAATGCTCCCCTCAGGCATTAGCCACTCATCTCAGGATATTCATATTATCCACATTCATTCTCATAGTACATATTATTATCATTAGTCCGTTGTTATGACTTTTAGGAGGTCTCATTCTACCCCCATTAACTCAACCCTTTTTTAAACGGTTTAATCATTCTTAGCAAGTACAAAGGACATGAACAACATATACATTTTATTTCATAATACACAGATAACCACATCACATTAGAATCACTCAACCAAAGGAATTCAACAAGGAGATTAGAACACTATAGATCCAAAGACCACATACATATCATAATTCCACATTTATGCATATCATTATAAAAAGTCTAATTCCTTATAGACAATAATCTACCTTAATTTGAAGAACTCGAACGACAATCACTCCATTGGAGCCTTGCTTTTCCTCAATGCTTACGAACGCTCAAAGTCTAAAGACAAGAGATTAACATAATTTCAATAGTCTACTATCAAAACAAAGATTTTGGGAATTCAAACCTACCCCGTTCTACCCATTATCACAAACCACCTCATTTCCCATGGATCAATTCTTAATCATTACTTTTTATGGTTAAAATCTCAATTCCACCTAATTCTAGGTCTCAATTTTAACATGAACCATGTTCTATAGGAACTACGCATTAGGGAGTGATCATTACTCCCTTTTAAACTTAGAACCAACAGCCATTAGTTTTCCCATGATTCAGGCCTAGTTCTACCAATCTAGGGTTCTCTTTCTAGAAAAATCACCATTAGAGGTCTCCCCC
The DNA here is from genome assembly GCA_018107945.1 of Datura stramonium. Taxonomy (NCBI): domain Eukaryota; kingdom Viridiplantae; phylum Streptophyta; class Magnoliopsida; order Solanales; family Solanaceae; genus Datura; species Datura stramonium. The sequence goes on from JACEIK010004825.1 coordinate 30,273, forward strand.
CTTGATTCCTTGGTGTTAAGTAATCAACCATAGATAAAGTAAATCGAGTCTCTTACCTTGATAAGGAAAATTGACTGCTCTAGGGGAAAATCGCCTCTAGCTCTTGGGAGTTCGTGCTTTGGAAATAATGAAGTATAACCCCTAAAATCTCACTTAAAACTTACTTTCTGATTCCCGTCATCCAATGCAGCGGTCACTTTTCCACTGAAGCAGACCCTCTACGGCGGTCAAGACACCGCTATGGTGGATCCAATGGTTATTCTCCAGATTCATTATGGTGGGACTCCGACCATCACGACAGTCTCACTGCAGCGAAAATCCCACCACTGCAGTGGTCCACCATAACCAGTAGCTCCCACATCCTACTCTCAACCAACACCTCAATATTAGAATTTTCACTATCTCCATTAATACCATTGTTCTATACACCACCTAAACCAGTTAGGATGTTCTAAGCTCATTTCCCTCGTACTGATGTACGGGTCATTACACATCAACACCCCCAACTTAAAGCATTTGCTTGTCCTCAAGCAAACTAAGAAGAGGAACTATCCTACACCTAAATAATGTCCCGAAATCATAAATTATCATGACTTGAGTGGTTGTCAACAATAGCTACCACCAAACAAAATTCAATCTAGTCACCCCCTCCATCAATCAAAATACAATTTTCTCGCAACTATTTGAATTAAGAATGCAACTTCCACTTATGCCATCATCTCAACATGCATATATCCAAATTAGAGAAGTAAAACATGTCAATCATTCAAATACATATGGCCTCGAATTAGACCAAGGAAGTGCCTTTTTCTGAAGTAATAACAACACACACCACAAGGATTACACAAGACAAAGAGAGAAGAGAAATGCAATCAACTCTCACAAAGAACTTCACAAGATAGGTCACTACTACCATATGCTTGCCTATTTACTCAAATGCCTTTCTTTTCGGACAGATTGAGATCACATAAGGGCTTTTCTAAGCTTGTAATGAAGGTTGAAGGGCTGGTAGGGTACAATTTTGGCTTTTAGTGACTCATTTACCATTCTTGACCACTTCCTCACTTTTTCACAACTTTTTCAACCTTTTGGTATCTTCTTTTCATCCCTTCTTTAGTTTTGGCATTTTTCACATCCCAAAGTATTTTGTGAGCTCAAACTTCATTTTTCTCTTTTTTTTCCTTCTTTTTAGCTCTTGCTCAAGTACACCTCGTGATGTGCTCATCCATCATCTTTTTGGCCTATTTTTTTCTTCCTCTCCTTAGAACCCCCAACTTATAAATTTTTGCTCATTTTTCATTACTTTTCAAGTGTCAAGGAGGATGGGTTTCAAAAGAGGGTCAACTTGAGAATTGGCTTCGACTTTCATTACAGTTGATTAAAAAAAGATCAAAAGGCTCAAAGAGAGACTAGGGATTCATGCATCATTTGGTAGGTCTCTTTAGGAATATGTAACTTATGAAGTATAAAGAAGGCCTAAGTTCATCTCTACAACCCATAGTCAATCTTAGGTTTAGGCACAAGTAGCAATGCAAGTTCTAGAGTGTGATCAAATCAAGTGAACAGGAAATTGTTCTCTCCACACATTGGCACATGGATATAAAAATGACTAAAATATCACTCTCAACTAGGAACATATTGCCAATAATTTCATGTCACAAGTGGAGATACACAGCTCAATGTCAAACAGCTACGACAAAAAATTTTAGGGGGGCCATTGTTTTCAAAGATTAGCACAAGTATGAAAATAGCTCAATTGCCACCACCACCTAAGTCAAAAATAATTTATTCATCCTAAGAAGAATCGACAAAGTAGGTTGGTATGACTCAATGGTATAAATAGGTTCGGAATTCATTTTTGGAGAGTTATTCATCTTCTTAGAGAGCAAAAACATAGTTGGGAGTCGAGATGTCACAAAATCTCTTCCTTTTCATTACTAATTTGTAATTCTATGATTCTTACTACTCATATGATTATGTCTGCGATTATGAATAACTAAATTTTTATTTAGGGGCTATCAATAAGTCACGAATATTTATGTTGAACAGTTAAATTGAATTCATCGATTATCACATTTTGATTATTTGTCTTGCACCACATGTAATTACCTTACTGCATAATTAATAGTATTGTACTATTTTTACATCTATAATTGAAGATGAAAATGAACATTATAGCTTAGGCATAGATATGAGCATAGTGAGTTATTAACCTTAATAGGGGGAGAAAATTCATGGCTAGGTTAGATATAATTAATTACTTCACTTGGTTGTGATACAAAAGTTACTAATGCGTTATCATTAATTCTACTTTTTAGATATATAAAGTTAAGTCAATGTGAATAGACTATAATTGTTTGACAGAAAATTGCAATAATATAAATTCTATCAACACTAACGTAGGTATAATCGAGGGAATAGTTTTATCGGAGAACTTGACTGGATTGCCATAGATTTCATAACCTAGAATATCCACATCATATTTGATCTCGCTCAGTTATTCATGTTCCTTTTTGACGTTTGCAGTTGTCTTATTTTATTAGTAATCACAGTTAGTAGTAAACAAACTATCAAAATCTCTTGGAAAAATACTTGAGTACAGAATTCATTACAGTTTAAAGAGTAGAAACTAAAGATTTTTTGAAAATACTGTAAATCACGAAATTTCTCGTAGCTTGAGACGTGCATATGGTACTGCCCTTAAGGATATTTCACTCGGTGTAGGTGTATTTCTCAGGATTCAACAAGCACTTCTAGTATAAAATTAGGAGTCATAATCTAATAAATATTTTAAATTAATAGAAAATCCAACAACTCAGAAAGTAGGAAGAAAAATATTTTTCTCTCTTGTCTTCTCTCTCTCTCAAGGAAGAAGATTATCATATATATTGGGAGAATAATATGAATTTTTCAGTTAAAAAATATCAATGAGAAATTAATTCTCATAATATGTCATAGGCTACAAGCGTTAATGGCTAATAAAGAAGATTAACGGCTATAAAGAGGGTATAAAGAATTGAAATTTTCTCAACATTAAAATGTAATAAAGCAGCAATTGAATGACATTCAAAGATAATTATTTTATTTTTTAGATATTAAATTATTTTTCAAACAAAGATAAGTCCATGTTGGTACGACATTCCATTTATCATTGGGTTACTTGAGCGATCACATGTACTTGCGTGTAGTTGGAGCATAATAGTGGCTACCAAATAGGGTTATGTTATATTGAATGATTCAATATGACAAAAGAATGTTACTTATATTATGAATTTAACATGCAATTTTAATTTCTTTTTCACAATTAGTTGATGATTTGAATTGCAATATCATATTTAATAATTTCTTCTGTGTTATACAGGATCCCATTGCGAAGAAGTTGAATGGAGCAAGTGAACGTTGAGATGGACTTTGCTATTTTCGAAACATGCCATGAATCTAAACTATGAAGGTGGTAAATATGGACCGGTTCGATCATTGACATAAGAAATTGGTACATCCTTCAGTCAAGTGATCAAATTAATTTATGCTTTGGTACTAAAGAAAAATAGTAACAGATTAGATAGAGATTGTGATGTATGCCAAAGAACAAAATATATCAGAAGTATTTTTTTCTTTGAATAATAATATAACCACTGAGATTTTTGAACTGATTCATTATAATTTATAGGGATCTTATAGAACACTTTTCTTGTAGTGCTTCATATTTTTTAACTTTTTTGAAGGATCGTTTTCGGACAATATAGATTTATTTATTGATTGACAAGAAAGAAATGTCTCAAGTATTGTAAAACTTAGTTGTGTTGGTAAGTTGTCAATTTTTCAAGCAGGTGAAGATAGTCAGAAGTGATAATGGAACTGAATTCACATGTATGAAAATTTATTTTTTTTAACATGAATTTTTTTGGGGATAACATGCAACAAAATGGAGGGGTCGAAAGGAAACATCATCACATTCACGTTAAGGTTTCAAGGTCATCTTCTAATATAGTTTTGGAAAAAATGTGTTTTTACTGCAGGGTACCTGATTAATCGGACACTATCATCCGTACTGAATAGAAAAATCCCTGATGAAGCTTTAACGGAAACGCACCATGGTATGAACACTTCAGAGTACTAGAATTATTGTGCTATGCACACAAACTATAGAGAACGTGAGACAAGTTTGAAAGTTCAACTTGTAGGTGTGTATTTGTAGGATATTTCTATGGAAAAAATGGATGAAAGTTGCATGATATGGAGAATAAGGAATACTTTGTCTCACGAGATATGAACTCCTATGAGACTATGTTCTTTTTTAGCTCCGAACTGATTAAAAACAATGAGTCTTTGGCAGATAGAAACTATATGACAAGAGTGGGTTTGAACACCAAAGAAGGAGAACTAGAGGAAGTAGACAAATGAATAGAATCATGTCTGAAGGAAGAACATGTGAATGATGTCCGAAATGACACCGGATAGAAGAGAACCATACTGAAGAAATTCGGATAGGACTTTTTTAGAATGAAGAAGTCCAGACTAAATCTCGAAGAGAGGATCAGATGGGTCATGGTAAACATCAGAAATGGTATTTCGTTGGTGGCTATGACCATTTGTGAATTAAAATGATTAAATATATCTTGCACAGTTTTAAAGTGGACCATGAGTAGCTAGTTAATTTGTATTGTGACAGTCAAGTGGGGCTATATTACAAGAAATTCAGTATTTCATAAACGAACCAAACACATTGAAGTGAATTATAACTATGTCCGGGATGAGATGTTGGCCAACCGAGTTATGTTCCCACAAATAAATAGTTGGTTGATACTTTTACAAAGACGTTTGAAAATCGCAATATGAACATCTACTTGGAATGTTGGGCATTCGGAATCCTCATGCTTCAACTTGGAGGGAGGGGTAATAAAGTATGTATGAAATTGTAATTATGCTAAATAATATTTGTAATAGTTATGTACTTTTAGGAATGTAATTGTAGGAAAAGAAATTGTAGTATAATTAGAGAAAGGAATTATTTTAGTCTTATCCGTAGAGAGCCTAAAATGACTATGAATGGTA
>JACEIK010004825.1:72074-90541 GCA_018107945.1 Datura stramonium
CTGATCACACATAGACCTGGATGGCACATTCGCTGCTGACAATGTTGCGACTGATAATCTCTTGTGGGACTGCTGACAATGTCCACCACCTGACCTCTGCTATGATAACCCAAAACTATTTGTCCTGGCCCTCTTAGCCTCTCTCTCCCTCTCCCTCATCTACACTTCCTCCATATGTTGTACATACAAAACCAATTGGGGGAATTCAATGCCTTGATGTAGCATAGCAGTCCTACAATCCTTGACCAAATAGTCTACTACCCCATTCACAAATCTTCTCACCCAAGCCCTCTGATCGGCCACCATCTCTAGCACATACTTGGATAAGCGAGCGAACTCTAGGGCATACTCCTGGACGGTCATATTGTTCTGTCTTATATTTATGAACTCTTCTTCTTTGATCTCCCTCATCTCCTAAGGAAAGAATCGGTCCAAGAATGCAGTGAGAAACTCATCCCAACCAATGAAACTCGCTCCAACTCCGCAGCCATCCTTCCACTGCCTAAACCAAATATGAGCAACCCCCTTCAACTGATATGAGGCTAGGTCTGCACAATCTTCCCCTATCACCCCCATAATCTAGGTGATCTTCTGAATCTCCTCGATGAACTCATGTGGATCCTCATGAACTCTTGACCCAAGAAACTCAGGTGGATTCATCCTGAGGAAGTCCCGGACTCTAGTTGTTGCTGCATTCCCATTCTGGGGAACATGAGCTACTGCCTGCTGATTGACCTGAGCGGTCAACGCCAGTGCCAATATCTGGATAGCCTCCCTAAACTTAGCATGAGCAACCTGCTCAGGAACATAGTCTGCTGGGGCTGGTTGGGCTTGATGGTGCCCATCTCCATTGCCATCATCGTGGCTATTTTTGTTTTCGTTGTCGTTCCTTCTTCCATTAAATCACCGTAGAGGCATGATTCTACAAATGCATATATAAAGAGTTAGAAGGATGTAGAAAAGTACTTCATCGCATGCCATAGATCCTGTAAGAAGGGAAATTTCCTAAAACGTTTCGTAGCCTCTTTGTCATAAGTGTGGCGCACTTCACACCCATGAAAAAAGACTCTACTTAGCGTGGCTTTCAAACACCTTTCGACATACTGAACCTTTGCTCTGATAGCAAGTTTGTCACAATCTGAACATATGCCTGGATCTAGACACGAAACTTAGAATCATAAATGGCTCCAAGACGCACCATGGCATGAACATAAAAACTAAAGCTCAATATAATCAAAGCGGAAAACTGAATTCCGAAATAGCAAAAATATGAATAATAAAACATTTAAACAACAGAAAATCTCAAGCACTGAATCTGAAGCTGAACATACAAACTATGTCCGATAAGACTCTAACATACTGATGAGCTGATGGGACAATAGCCCCAACTAGCTCACTAGAAATCTGAAATAGAAATGGTGATAATTCAACCATCTAAAGGTCCTCGAAGGGTAAGGACTCACCAACAAGATTTCTGGACTGAACTCTGAAAACTGGCTAGCTGCAAGACGGAACCTAAACGTCTGAGCCTGTATCATGAAATGATCCAGCATAGAGTATGCAGTCAGTACTTGAAATGTATTGAGTATGCAAGGTAATTAAAGCAGGCTATATAAGTACAAACTGAAAACATTCATAACATAAATCATATCAATATAAGATTCTGAGAGTAAGGACTTACGTGTTGATATCTTGAAAACATAAATAGACATAACTGAACTTCATAACTAAAATGAATGATCCAAAGCTGAAACTGATAATCATAAGTAAAATTGATAAACTGAACGTTGAGTCAAACCTGTTGAAAATATAATATCATAACTAATGAACATGCATAACTGAAATCATGAGGAACAATAGGAGACTCGTCATGTAACCGACATAATCACAATAGAGCTTACGTAAACCCAACTATTACACTCAAGTGGGCAAAGTCGTCCAAAGTCTTGCCAGGGCTAAGGCCGCTACCATGATATCGATATCAAACTTAAGGCCCCTTGGGGGTAGGGAAAGCTCACAAGGGAGGTATCAATGAATCTGAACAAACCTATGTTGGTGCATAGTTATAAGGCCCGGGTTTTACCTGAACCCCAAGCCTACTCGGTGCTAGACTGTACTCTCAAAAACATGCATGCACTCTCCATCATTTTTCAACAAAGCTGATCATGAAATTACATATATAGTCCGAAATCTAATATGAGGAACCTTGGCTCAAAACATACCACAAGCTTAAAGTGGAAGTCTAGACTCCAAAACCATATGGTAAGCTAACATAATAAACTTGAACTAAATCATGAAAACATACTTAGATCATGTGGGCATGCCCAAACTTTAACATGCTTGAAATAGACTTGGTAGTCAAAATCATGGATTCATATATGGAAAATTCATAAACCTTCTTTCATGCTAAACATCTCATCATCCTTGAGAACATAGATCATAATCTTAACTTTTCATGAAACTTGCATAATTGGGCGTAATAATTTTAAAACTAGAAATCATGATTTTTTATTCAGAATAAGTACAAAACATGCCCATGAATCTTAAATATCATTTAAAACATGAAGGGAATTGACCCATAATCAAATCACTGAGAATTTCATGAAATTAGTTAAAACCTCATATGATCATAAACTTGACTTTAAGACTTGAATTCATGAACTTGAGGAGAAATTGGGGCATGAGAGGGAGTGGAATCTCTCATTTATAGCCCTACATACCTGGGAAATCTGATTCTACACCCTTCCTTGAAATCCCAAGATATTTGGAGAAGAACTAGGAGAATTCTCAAGCTTGACCTTCAATAGAACCCTCTAATCTTGCATGCATGGAAACAATGACTTAGGATATGCTAAGCACTCTTAAAAACCCCTAACATATCTTAAAACAATGTAGTTTAGGACTAGGAGATTAGGAATTACGAAAATATCCTTACTAAAATCGCTGAAAAATACACTTTGCCAGTTCTCACGAGGGACAACACGAGTAGTGAGATAGGGGACAAATCGTGGTGTCTACCTGTGAAGCCCACTGGAATCTCAGCCCCAAATCACCCTCTCGGCCACGACTCACTCCACAAGCTATGAAGTGACACCACAACTAATGGCATCCACCCTTAGTCTCCCCCTGACTCCTCCCTAGTCGTCCTCCACGACTCATTGGGTGACCTGATGAGTCACCTGACAAGTTCTTTTGTGACTTGTACAAATTTTTTTTTGTTTTCTCCGTTTCAACCCTCGGGTCTGATCTTAGAAACTTTCGTGGTATTACATAAAATTTCCTAATAGATATTCCATTATGGCCTAAAGTAATGGAACCTATATGCATACTTTGTGATAGTCAAGTTGCAATAGGAAGGGCTGGAAGCGTTATGTATAATGGAAAGTTATGTCACATACGATGAAGACATATGTCACGCCCCACCTTGGGATGCATGACTGACACTTAGTGCCACATTGGAATCTGATTGACCTAGCTAGGCTTATGCATGTCTGGTGCATGCCTGCAACTCCATTCAAGAAAAAACGAGCTATATCTCGACTGTAAATACAGCCTCTGGCCGACAAGGCCATATAGCCACCTGTAAATGAAAACAGCTAACCAACAACAAGCAATAAAAGGGAATCCTATGCACGCCAACAAAACCACCATGCTGTCTAGTTATAACTGGAATGAAAATTAGGCAACTATAACTATACTATAGCCGACAAGGCCACTATCTAATAGCTAAACAAGGTCCCACACAGCCATCACACGAAATAAAACATATATAGGCCCCACATGGCCAACAATAAACTAACTACAGGGAATCTGTAAATTTGCAAGCCTCTAGGAGTGGAATAATGGTCGAGAAAAGGCCCCGACCTACCCATATGATACAATCAAAAGAGCAAACCTTCTAACTAATCAGCTCCAGAGGACGGGAGCTAACAGTACTGCTGACTCAGGCTGAAAGCTAAAAAGGCCCTGATCCGCATCTATCCGCCCCTGCAGGCAAGTAATGCAGCGCCCCAAGATGGGCATTAGTACAATTTGTGCCGAATATGTAAGGCAGTAAGTAAACATGACTAAATAAAACTGAAAGCAACTGAATAAAAGGGATAGAGATACTACTTGAGTAAATTAACAGCCTGCTACCTAATCTATCAGTAAATAGTGAAAAAGAGAACCTTACCTGGCCCCCATAATCCTGGAAGGTACAATCAGCACAGAATAACCCACTCGGGGTCCCCATAAGCCCTGGCGAGCACACTTCAATCTCTATATACCCCTAACGAGGTCACAATGAGTCAACATGTAACTATAGCCATCCTATCGGTCCTTGGGTCTACACAGGGGCCCACTCAACCCCTGAACTATAGTTGTGTCTGATTTTGGTGGACTCTTGATAACTGCACCCGGGGCACCAGGCTCGACGGGGGTGTACTGCCAATACGACGTAGAAATAATAGTCCAGCCATGGAATGAACTGTATACGGACCTCGGGCCTTTTCATCATCAATGGAGATGGAATATCACTCCTCAGAGTGACGTCATATAGCCCCTGGTGGGCAACGACACAACTAGTAACCCTGGGGTTGGTTATGAAAGGCCATACAGGGAAAAATCAATCCCGAACTGAACATAGAGTACTCGTCTTAGCTAATGGAAATGGATATTCACAATAACAATACTTATAGCTCTCTTACTAGGATTCAAAATGTACTACAATGCTATAAAAACTAACTTGTCGAAGGAATTCACCTTAACATACCTCGATTGCTGATTCCCGATTAACTAGCGAGTTTTAATTTGAATTCAACAACTCTTCCCAACTGTAACTGTAATACTGGGAGAAGGGGACTAATTTCAATACCAAATTCGGCCAAAATTATTACTTTTGATACCAACAATAATAATACTTCAACTTTACATAATACGACTGAAAACCCATAATTTTCCAAGAATTCAGAAGGGAGAAATGCTTATGATGCTTGTGATCGTTTAGTAATCAGTTTGGAGCAATTCTCACACCTTTTGCTCGGTGGGGTTTCGGTTTGCTGGGTGAATTTTGAGAAAGTAACTCCATAATAATGCTCCCTACAGGCTTAGAACTCGATACTTGAAGTTAATTCGCATTTGGACCGTGTTTGACAGCATAACTAGAGGAATTTGCGTGAAAAATAGCGTATCTCTCTTCTCTGGATGAGGGTCTATTAATATAAAATGAAACAATTTGAATCGATTGAATTTTTATATAACTTGGGCGGTGGACAGGGGGTCCGTGACATGGACCCCATCACACCAATTTTAGGGCGTGTCACGGTGCCCAATGCACAGGGAGGGGTTCCGTGACATGTTGCCCCTGTTGCAGCCTGCCCGGCCTTCTCCCTTTCTACCTCAATTCCGTGCTCGTTCGACCTTTTTCCGGGCCCTTTCTCGTACGCGTCATGCTCTAAAACTCTTGACTTACGTACGAATACACCGACTAAATGATAGCAACTTACGGGGTGTAACATCCTCCCCCTCCCTTAGGAACATTCATCCTCGAATGTCAACTACACCTTACAGGAGTTAACTCTTTTAACTAATGTTTTGGAAATTTCGGCAAAGTCTCCCCTGTAATATTGACTATTTGAAAAACCTGAAACACAGAAAAGTCCAATACAAGTATCTCACAGTGCACTATAGTAACTATTTTATAACAAAATGGTAGTTAACCGAACAGTATAAATAACATGAATCATAAAATAACAGCTGAACAACAACTTTACCTTAACTGGATAATTTGGATTAATCTTGGAACAGATGAGGATATCTGGATCTCATGTCTTCCTCAGCTTCCCAAGTCATCTCTTCTCTATTCCTGTTTCTTCACAATACCTTAATAGAGGCTACATCTTTAGTCCTTAACCTTCGAACCGGTCGATCAAATATGGAAACTGGGATCTCTTCGTAGGCTAACTCCTTAGTAACCTGAACATACTCAACTGGTACAACTTGGGACGGGTCCCCTATACACTTCCGCAGCATCGAGACATGGAATACTAGGTGAACAAACTCTAATTCTGAAGCCAAATCTAGCTCATATGCCACTTGGCCTATTCTCCGGTGGATTGGATATGGCCCAATGAACCTAGGGATAAGCTTTCCCTTTTTACTGAACCTCATTATGCCCTTCATTGGCGAGACTTTCAGAAATACCCAGTCACCAACACTGAATTCCAGGTCTCTACGTCGTACATCAGAGTAAGATTTCTGGCGACTTTGAGTTGTTAGCAAGCGCGCTCTGATAAGCTTTACTTTCTTATCTAATTGGTGGATCATGTTAGGTCCTACTAATTCTAACTCCCCTACTTCAAACCACTCGATAGGGGATCTGCATTTCCGTCCATATAAGGCCTTATACGGCCGCAATTGCATTGTTGAATGATAATTGTTGTTTTAAGAAAATTCAATAAGGGGAAATGCTCATCCCAACTGCCCCCGAAGTCTAACACACACGCCCACAACATATCCTCGAGCATCTGAATTGTAAGTTCTGTCTGCTCGTCTGTTTGAGGACGGAAGGCTGTACTCAAATTAACCTGTGTTCCCAAGCCTTTCTGAAATGACTATCAAAATCTAGTTGTGAATTGTGCCCCTCTGTCAGAAATAATGGATGCTAGAACACCATGTAGTCTAACTATCTCTATGATGTATAACTCGGCATAGTCCTTGGCTGAAAAAGTGGTCCTGACGGGCAAAAAAAGAGCTGACTTTGTCAATCTGTCAACAATCACCCAGATAGAATCAAATATGCACCTAGTATGGGGTAATCCTATCACAAAATCCATGTTGATTACCTCCCATTTCTACATAGGCACCGCTATCTCCTGTGTCAATCTGTCGGGTTTTTGATGTTCAGCCTTTACCTGGTGGCAGTTAGGGCATTGTGCCACAAATTCATCTACACTCTTTTTAATTCCAGGCCACCAATAAATCTCTTTAATGTCATGGTACATTTTTTTCGAAACCGAATGAAGAGAGTAACGAGAGTAGCGTACCTCAGCCATAATCTGTTGGCGGAGCCCTGCTACATCTGGAATGCAAAGGCGACTGCTGAATCTTAGAACCACATCTTCAGTTACCTCGAAAGCTGATAGTTCTCCCTGATGTACCTTATCTCAGAGTCTTCCTAAGTGAGTATCTTCATACTACCGCTCTTTTACCTATACAACCAGGGATGATACTGCGGTACTTTGAATCACAGCCCCACTATTTCCCGAGTCTATTATTCGAACGCTAAGCTAGCTAACTGGTGCAATTCTCGGGCCAACTCCCATTGTTCGGGCAGCAAATATGCCAAACTTCCCATAGATCTACGACTAAGGGCATCTGCTACAATATTTGCCTTTCTTGGATGATACAGAATGTTCACATCGTAGTCCTTCAATAGTTCTAACCAGCGATGCTGCCGTAAATTCAACTCTATCTGAGTGAAGATATACCAGAGACTCTTATGATCGGTGAAAATATCTACATGGACTCCATACAGATAGTGCCTCCATATTTTTAAGGCATGAACCACTACAGCTTACTCCAGATTATGGGTGGGGTAGTTCTTTTCATATTTCCTCAACTATCTAGAAGCATAAGCAATTACCTTACCATGTTGCATCAGAAAACACCCTAACCTAATGCTCGAAGCATCACAGTACACTACATAACCCTCTGAACCTTCCGAAAAAGCTAGTACGGGTGTTGATGTCAATCTATTTTTCAATTCCTAAAAACTCTGTTCACACACTTCAGTCCAGTGAAATTTAGCTTCTTTCTGGGTTAACTTGGTCAAAAGCGACGATAGAGTAGAAAATCCCTCTACAAATCTTCTGTAATACCCGGCTAACTTCAGAAAACTGCGTACCTCAGTGGGAGTACCATTCGCAAATGATCTCAATGTTCTGCTTCTGAACGGGAATACACCAGAATGTCATCAATGAATACTATCACAAACAAATCCAAATATGGCCTGAAGATGCTATTCATTAGATCCATGAACACTGCAGGAGCATTCGTCAACCTGAAGGACCTGATTAGGAATTCAAAATGGCCATACCTGGTCCCGAAAGCCATTTTTGGAATATCTCTCTCCCAAACCCGCGCCTGGTGATACCCATACCTTAAGTCAATCTTAGAAAAGTATCTCCCCCCTTGTAGCTGATCAAACAATTCATCTATTCTGGGAAGTGGGTACTTATTCTTGATAGTGACCTTATTTAACTGCCGGTAATCTATACACATGCGGAGGGAGCCATCTTTCTTTCTTACAAACAGAACTGGTGCACCCCACAGTGAAGTACTCGGCCTGATAAAGCCCTTATCTAGTAGATCTTTCATTTGTTCCTTCAATTCTCTGAGCTCAACAGGAGCCATTTGGTACGGAGGGATGGATATAAGCTGAGTACCTGGTAGCAAGTCAATAGAAAAATCAATTTCTCTATCTAGAAGGATGCCAGGGAGTTCATCTGGAGACACATCTGGAAATTCATTAACCACAGGAATAGATTGGAGAGTCGGGGATTCTTCTTAGACATCCTGAACCCTAACAATATGATAAATGCAACCGTTTGCTGTCAACTTTCTCGCCCGAAGATAGGATATAAAACTACCTTTTGGCGTAGCTGCTTACCTTTTAACTCTCGCACTACCTCCCCTGGAAAGTGAAATCGGACAGTCTTGGCCAACATTCTACATTGGCATAACATGGTGCTAGCCAATCCATACCCATAATTGCATCAAAGTCAATCATTTCTAGCTCTACTAAATCTGCTAAAGTCTGGAGACCAATAACCTCTACTGTGCAACCCCGGTAGATCATTTTAGCTATAATAGAATCACTGACGGGCGTGGACACTGAAAAGGGTCGCTGAAGCAATTTTGGCATTATACCAAACTTTTGGGCCACTAATGGTGTAACATAAGAAAAAGTGGAACCTAGTTCTATCAAAACATAAATGGGATAAGAAAAAATGTACAGCATACTTGTCACAACATTCGACCATGACTCCGACTCCTGTCGCCTCGGTAAAGCATAAGTGTGATCCGAACCGGTGCCTAAACTCGATGCTCCTGACCTTCCTTGGCCTCTGCCGGCTGGAGTTGAGGGACTGCACCCTGCTAAAGGTGTTGGGGGAATGTGTCCCTACTAAAGATCTATCCTGTCGGTCCCGATCAATCTGACCTCTGGCTAGACAGTCTCTCATCATGTGACCCTTTTGTCCACAGGTGTAACACGCAATAGAACCATACCTACATGCCCCAAGATGACGTCGACTACAGATAGGGAAATGTGGAATGGTGAATCTGCTTTGCTCTAACCCTCTCTACTGCTGTGAACCCGATGGATGTGAACTCTCGCTGGATCTTGACTGCCCCCGACGGTCGGGTCTACCCTCCTACTGTTGCTCTGAAGGTGGGTTCTGGGTGGTCTTCCTGACAGTCGTGGCCTAGGTCCGCCCTGAAACTTTGCATGTGTGTCACTAGGTCTAGCCCTACAGCATTACTCCTAAATTGCCCTATTTACCTCCCATTGTTGCTGTGATCCCATCAATACTCTAAGCAAATTCATGAATATGGGCGATATCCATATCCTCCCACAGAGTGACCGTAACACAAGTCTCCACGTACTCTGGAAGTAGCCCCATAATGAACTGGTGCACCCTGGCTGGCATAGTGTCTACGAAAGTTGGTGCATATTGGTACAAGGAGTCAAATCTCATAGCATACTCCCGAACACTCATCGAACCCTGCTCCAGATGCAGAAACTTATCTACCTGGGCCTGTCGAATTTCTCGCGGCACATAGTGGTCCAAGAAGACCTATGAAAAGCTAGACCAAGTCAGAGGGGGAACATCTCTACCTCGGGACCTCTCCCAACTCTCGTACCATAATACTTCTATGTCCCCTGACCAGAATACCGCTAACTCAACTGACTCCACAGGCGTGGCATGCATTACCCTGAAGAATTGCTGCAGCTGGTCCAAAAAGTCCTGAGGGTCCTCGACTCAATCCGTCCATGTGAAATGTGGGGGACTCAAAGCAAGAAACTCTCAGACCCTCGAACTACTAGGTCCTCCTGAAGATTTAGCAACCACGAGTGCCACTAGCTGACGTTGCACAGCCATCATCTGAGCTAACATGAAGACAGCGCTTCTGACCTCCTAGTCTGATGGTAGCAATATAGGAGCTGCTGGAGGTGGTGCTGACACATCTGCTGCTCTGGACGGCTCCTAGCGTGTCGGAGAGTGCTGGGGAGACTGAGATGAAGTCTCCTTGTCGCCCTCTGATCGGATTGGCTCTAACTGGGGCACCCTACTGGGGCCCTCACCTGCTGCGGCGTCTAGCTTCCTACCAGTCGTGGTCTATCGCATGTATGACATTTCTCTACAGAAAAGCATAATATAGTAAACTTAGGGACTCAACCCTATACAACACAACTCTATAGCACGACTGGAAGAGAAAGAAGAGTAACCACTCTAACATGCCTCATAGCCTCTTGTCTATAAAATGTGGTGCACAACATATCAATAGACAAATCTCTACTTGACACGGCTTGCAGACTCCCTGGGATATGACCTGCTCTGATACCAAGTTTGTCATGCCCCATCTTGGGAGGCATGACTGGCACCTAGTGCCACATTGGAATCTGACTGACCTGGCTAGGCTTATGCACGTCTGGGTGCATGCCTGCAACCCCATTTAAGAAAACAACGAGCTATATCTCGACTGTAAATATAGCCTACGGCTGAAAAGGCCATATAGCCACCTGTAAAAAAAACAGCTAACCAACAACAAGCAATAAAAGGGAATCTTATGCGGGCCAACAAGACCACCATGCTGTCTAGTTATAACTGGAATGAAAATCAGGCAACTATAACTATACTATAGCCGACAAGTCTACTATCTAACAGCTAAACAAGACCCCACACGACCATCACATGAAATAAAATATATATAGGCCCCACACGGCCAACAATAAACTAACCACAGGGAATATGTAAATATGCAAGCCTCTAGGAGTAGAATAATGGTCGAGACAGGGCTCCGACCTACCCATATTGTATAATCAAAAGAGCAAACCTTCTAACTAATCAGCTCCGAAGGAGGGGAGCTAACTATACTGCTGACTCAGGCTGAAAGCTAAGAAGGCCCTGATCCGCGTCTATCCGCCCATGCAGGTAAGTAATGCAGTGCCCCAAGATGGGCGTCAGTATAATATGTACCAAATATGTAAGACAGTAAGTAAAATGACTGAATAAAGCTGAATGAAACTGAAAGCAACTGAATAGAAGGGATAGAGATACTACCTGAGTAACTTAATAGCTTGCTGCCTAATCTATCAGTAAATAGTGCAAACAAGAACCTTACCTGGCCCCCATAAACCCGGAAGGTACAATTAGCACAGAATAATTCACTCGGGGCCCCCCATAAGCCCTAGCGAGCATACTTCGATCTCTATATACCCCTAATGAGATCACAATGAGTCAACTGGTAATTATAGCCAACCTATCGTTCCCCTGGGTCTACACCTGGGACCACTCGGCCCCTGAACTATAGCTGTGTTTGAGTCCGATGGACTCCTGATAAATGCACCCCGGGCACCAGGCTCGACGGGCCTGTACTGCCGATACGACATAGAAATAATAGTCCAGCCACGAAATGGATTATATACAGCCCTCGAGCCTCTGCATCATCTCTAAAGATGGTATATCTCTCCTCGGAACAACGTTATATAGCCCCTGGCGGGCAACAACACAGCTAGTAATCCTGGGGTTGGTTATAGAAGGTCATACAAGGCAAAGTTAATCCTAAACTAAACATAGAGTACTGGTCTCAGCTAATGGCAACGGCTATTCACAATAACAATACTTCTAGCTGTCTTTCTGGGATTTAAACTATACCAAAATTCTATAGAAACTAACTTGCCGAAGGAATTCGCCTTAACATACCTCGATCGTCGATTCCCGATTAACTAGCGAGTTTCAATTTGAATTCAACAACTCTTCCAAACTGTAACTATAATACTAGGAGAAGGGGACTAATTTCAATACCAAATTCGTCCAAAATGATAATTTTTTATACCAATAATAATAATACTTCAACTTCATAGAATACGGCTGAAAACCCATAATTTTCTGAGAATTCAAAAGGGAGAAATGCTTAGTTGATGCCTTTGATCATTTAGGAATCAGTTTGGAGCAATTCTAACAAATTTTGCTCGGTGGGGTTCTGATTTGCCGGGCGAATTTCGAGAAAATAAATTCATAGTAATGCTCCCTGAAGGCTTAGAACTCGATATATGAAGTTAATTTGCATTTGGAAAGTTTTTGACAGCGTAACCGAAGGAATTTGGGTGAAAATGGCATATCTCTCTTCTCTGGACGAGGGTCTGTTAAGATAAAATGAAAAAAATTGAATCGATTGAATTTATATATAACTTGAATGGTGGACAGGGGGTCCGTGACACGAACCCCATCGCGCCAATTTTGGAGTGTGTCACGATGCCCAACGCGCAGGGAGGGGTCCGTGACACGTTGCCCCTGTTGCAGCCGCTCTGACCTTCTCCCTTGCTACCTCGATTCGCGCTCGTTCGACCTTTCCTGGGCCCTTTCTTGTATACGTCGTGCTCTAAAACTCTTGACTTACATACAAATACACCAACTAAATGATAGAAACTTATGGTGTGTAACAACATTATACCGTTAGATAGTTACTCTCTAGTGGAATTATCACGATTGACTATGTAAAGTCAAAAGATAATGTGTCGGATCCACTTATAAAAGGCTTGACTAGAGAGGCGGTTGAAAAATTGTCAAAGGGAATGGCATTATGGCCGACAAAAATCATCAAAATGGTAACTCTACCTAGTTGACTGGAGATCCCAAAATCTAGATTCAAGGAGATCAAACAAAATTGTGAATGACGGTTCAACATTGTTACTAAAACTCAACCAATTCTCATGATAAGACAATGTTCAGAAACAAAGATAAAGTGTTATCACTTTATAATGGTTTCTATGTTTGGCATGAAATGACCAAATAATGTATCTATGGGTGTCATGTTTAGGAATCACCTATGTGAGTGTGAAGTGTAAGCCACTTCAAGGAGAATTAGTGTACGGCTAGTTCTCTACGCACTCATGAAACCAGGCGATTTTCATGGCCGAAATGAACACAACAATGAGAACCAAAACAGTTAAGAATTAATTGTGTGACATATATTGTCTAGGTATATATCAAATTTTGATGGTTCAAGGATATCACATCCACCGATTGACCGAGTATATCAAATGTATGCTCACTACGGAAAGTTCAAAGGGAAACCTACTTACCCTGATGCGATTAATCTTTATTTGTAAATCACATAGGTTTTTCATGCATATTTTCATAATACAGTCATTCACCATTCATGTAGGGGATTATTGGGGTTTTAAGATGTGAATAGAAAATGATAAAAGACACCTTTTGGATTGCACCAAAAAGGCACCTTTTAGATTGCACCTCTCCATCTTACCCCTTTATTGTATATAAATTTCAGAGGCTTTGCCTTATTTCCAATCACTGAAAAATATACCAAAGCAATAATATTTTCTAATCTTCTTCTTCCTCTCTCAAAATCTATATTCGATTTTTTCAAAAGAAAAAGTCAATGTCGTATGGTTTCACGAGTCACTCCACGACTCGTTGGGGTGACCTGATGAGTCACCTTACAAGTCCTTCTGTGACTTGTGTAAATTTTTTCTATTTTTTCCATTTCAACTCTCGAGTCTGGTCTTAGGAACTTTTGGGGCATTACACGAAATTTTCTAATAGATATGCCATTCTGGCTAAAGTAGTGGCTCCTATATGGATACATTGTGATAGTCAAGATGCAATATAAAGGGATGGAAGCGTTATGTATAATGCAAAGTCATGTCATATATGACGAAGACATAATATTGTTAGATAGTTACTCTCTAGTGAAATTATCACGATTGACTATGTAAAGTCAAAAGATAATGTGTCGGATCTACTTACAAAAGGCTTGACTAGAGAGGCGGTTGAAAAATCATCAAAAGGAATGGAATTATGGCTGAGAACAAAT
Organism: Datura stramonium; assembly: GCA_018107945.1. Taxonomy (NCBI): domain Eukaryota; kingdom Viridiplantae; phylum Streptophyta; class Magnoliopsida; order Solanales; family Solanaceae; genus Datura; species Datura stramonium. The sequence continues at coordinate 86,178 of JACEIK010004825.1, forward strand.
CATCATAATGGTAACTCTACCTAGTTGACTGGAGATCCCAGGATCTAGGTTCAAGGATATCAAACAAAGTTATGAATGACGGCTCAACATTGTCAGTAAAACTCGGCCTATTCTCATGATAAGACAATGTTCGAAAACAAAGATAAAGTGTTATAACTCTTTAATGGTTTCTAAGTTTGACATGAAGTGATCAAATAATGTATCTATGGGCTACGCGTTTAGGAATCACCTATGTGAGTGTTAAGTGTAAGCCACTTCAAGGAGAATTAGTTTATAGCCAGTTTTCTACGCACTCATGAAACCAGGAGGTTTTCATGGCTGAAATGAACACAACAATGAGAACCAAAAATGGTTAAGAATTAATTGTGTGACATATGTTGTCTAGGTATATATCAAAGTTTGACAGTTCAAGGATATCACATCTACCTTTTGACCGAGTATATCCAATGTATGTTCAAAGGGAAACCTACATACCCAGATGCGATTAATCTTTATTTGTAAATCACACAGGTTTTTCATGCATATTTTCATAATACAGTAATTCAACATTCATGTAGGGGATTGTTGGGGTTTTAAGATGTGAATAGGAAATGAGAAAAGTCACCTTTTGGATTGCAACAAAAAGGAACCTTTTAGATTGCACCTCTCCATCTTACCCCTTCATTGTATATAAATTCCAGAGGCTTTGCCTCATTTTCAATCACTGAAAAATACAGCAGAGTAATAAGATTTTCTAATCTTCTTCTTCCCCTCTCAAAATCTACATTCGATTTTTTCAAAAGCAAATGTCAGTGTCGTATTGTTTCACGAGTCACTCCACGACTCATTGGGTGGCCTGACGAGTCACCTAACAAGTCCTTCTATGACTTGTGCAATTTTTTTTTGTTTTCTCCATTTTAATTCTCGGGTCTGATCTTAGAAAATTTCAGGGTATTACACGAAATTTCCTAATAGATATTTCATTCTAGCCTAAAGTAATGACTCCTTTATGCATACATTGTGATAGTCAAGCTGCAATAGGAAGGCTAAAAATGTTATGTATAATGGAAAGTTATGTCATATACGATGAAGACATAATACCATTAGATAGTTACTCTCTAGTGGAATTAGCACGATTGACTATGTAAAGCCAAAAGATAATGTGTCGGATCCACTTACAAAAGGCTTGACCAGAGAGGCCGTTGACAAATCATCAAAAGAAATTGCATTATGACCGAGAACAAATAATCATAATGGTAAGTCTACCTAGTTGACTGGAGATCCCAAGATCTAGGTTCAAGGAGATCAAACAAAGTTGTGAATAACGGTTCAACATTTTCACTAAAACTCAACCCATTCTCATGATAAGACAATGTTCAGAAACAAAGATAAAGTGTTACAACTTTTTAATAGTTTCTAAATTTGACATGAAATGATCAAATAATGTATCTATGGGTATCACGTTTAGGAATCTCCTATGTGAGTGTGAAGTGTAAGTCACTTCAAGGAGAATTAGTGTACTGCCAGTTTTCTACGCACTCATGAAACCAGGCAGTTTTCATGGCTGAAATGTACATAACAATGAGAACAAAAAATGGTTAAGAATTAATTGCGTGACACATGTTGTCTAGGTATATATCAAAGTTCGATGGTTCAATGATATCACATCCACCGATTGACCGAGTATATCCAATGTATGTTCACTGTGGGAAGTTCAAAGTGAAACCTACTTACCCAGATGCGATTAATCTTTTTTTGTAAATCACACAGGTTTTTCATGTATATTTTCATAATATAGTCATTCACCATTCATATAGGGGATTGTTGGGGTTTTAAGATGTGAATAGAAAATGAGAAAAGATACCTTTTAGATTGTACCAAAAAGGCACCTTTTAGATTGCACCTCTCTATCTTACCCCTTCATTGTATATAAATTTCAGAGGCTTTGCCTCATTTTGAATAACTGAAAAACATAGCAAAGCATTAAGATTTTCTAATCTTCTTCTTCCCCTCTCAAAATCTACATTCGATTTTTTCAAAAGAAAAAGTAAGTTTCGTATGGTTTACTCCGTTTGTTGAGTTCACTGAAGTTCTACGATTTCCATTGTCGGTATTGTAGAACAGTGTTCCATTCTATCCTGGGAGAAATTAATCTATAACCTTGGACAATTATGAGGGGATTAAATTTCTTAAGGAAACACAGTTTTCTGTTGGGCTCGAAACTTTTATTTTTTAATGGGTCTTCTGTTTCTTCTACTTTCTTCTTACAATTCAGAATACAGAAAACAACAGTAAGTACTTATTTCATCTCGCATATCAAACGACCCCTTAGTCATGACATAACTAACAACATCTTCGAAGTTCAAGGGTGTGTTCAATATGAAGAAAAATATTTTTTGAGAAAATAAGTGAGTTTTTTTATTATATTTTGTGTTTGGTACGTAAGTAAAAAAAATTATCATAAAAATATTTACACATAATTTAATTTAGACAAATATTATAAGAGATGAGACAAGGTGAGTAGGTGTACTATAGTGGTAGTGGTGATGAAACTACGAGATAAAGGTGAAGATGAAATATATTGAATGGTGGAGAAGAGTAAAACACTATTAGTGTGAGATATTACTTATAAAATTTATTTAACCTGATTTTATTAAAAACAAAATCAAACATAAAAAACTAAAACAAACCTCCATATCGAACGCCCTAAATCTGACACCATTAAAATGGCAACACAAGGTGTGGATTTATCCATCCAAAAATAATGTAGTTTCAATTTAATTTCAATATAAGACAATAAAAATCTATATCTATGAATTAACAACTAGGGGAACCATCTAAAATAAAAAGATAAGAAGTATGGTATTCTAGAATAATCAAATCACGCAGCCAACTAAATACTAGTACATAGTATTTTTTAAATTCAATGAACAAAAACGAAGAACATTCCAACGACCAATAGAAAACCATGAACCCATCGGAATGAACCCAATTTCGGGGCTCCATTTGTATCATTCTCTTGGCTCGGAGTCAAAACTGTGCTCGGCCCAGTAAAATTCGGGTTAGACCCGTATAATTCCTGGACTCCCTGAATGTCATCATTCGCAAGCTCCACTCTTCGGGTACCCGCTCCTAAACTCGGATACATAATAGCATCTTCTACAGATGAATGACCCAAACCCAATAAATGGCCAATTTCATGAACAGCGACCGATTCAAGGTCCACCGCGGATAATATTGAAAAGAAATTCCCATCATCAATCGGCTGACCGTCGATGACCCAATTCTCATCGCCGTCCAAGTGAAAATGCCCCGCCGGCGGTGAAAACGCGTGTGCTAACGTCCCCATCGGACCATCAAACGGCTCGCCGTCGTTGTGGTCCCCGGCGAAAAACCCGATTTTAATGTCAGCCGACTGAAAGGACGCCGTTTCAGTGAAGGTCAATGGGGTTACCTCCGACCACCGATCAAACGCGCGTGAGAACACGCCCTTAATGGTATCCGTCAGACCGTTTTGCGGTAGAAACGCGTATGTCAAATCTCTCTTATTTGCTGGCCACCGTGGTCTATCCGGAAAGAACGAGTAGTGGGCCACTGTGTGCATCGTCGGAGAACCCGCCGGTGGCTTGCCGGAGTTCATAGTAGTAGTGCCGTTAACAATATCAGCGTTTCCGCATCTGGGTTTTATGATATGTTGAATCGTCGGCGCGTCGAGCACACCGGTGGTGTTGAGGTTGAAATTTTGCTGGTAGGTCTTGAGAGCAGATTCGAGAATATCATCAAAGTCATCTGTGAAGTTACTCAAAGAATCAATGTATCCAAAATTGTGAAAATATTTTTTGATTTTAGCTAAGCCATCGACTTTCTGACCGGAGTGGCATCCTAATAACTTCTGAAAAGAATCCCAAGCAGTGGCATTAGGTTTGAGTAAAGAAGAAGGGATAGAAGAAATATTTGGGAAGAAATGAGCAGAAGCTGGAGATGGAACACTTGATAAGGTCAGAACAAAAAGAATGGCGATGAATAAATGAATCCTCATTAGGAATTTGCTTACAACTTCTCTGTTGAAAAGTGGAAGATGGTATTTGAGCTTCATATATAGGCTATGGATCTAAATTGAATATGGAGCCTTAGGTAAGAAAGAGAAAAGGTCTGTGTGGTACATTTGACTACAACAAATCATCGTCAAGAAGTCGTGCTTTCTTGGAAGTTTTTCAAAACTTATTAGAATTGTTCTTCAATGGCTGCTGGCTGCTACGACACGCGTAAAGAGGGAGAATAAAGATACCCCAGCATTTGTGGATGAAGTTAATTTGGAAATCAAAATTTCATATATTTCCATATACCATTAATGATGAGTTATATATTATTAATTCTATATTTAG
>JACEIK010004825.1:93558-103939 GCA_018107945.1 Datura stramonium
GTAGGCTCCACATAAACCTCACATATAATAATAAGAGTGGGGCATGAGATCAGTTTAAGGGCAAATATGCGACTAAAGTTGGAGAATAAGGCCAAATATATCAAAAAATATGACAATAGTTAATTTTTTTTCCTGACAGTATAGGAAAAAATATGATCCTTTGTTGTATTTCAAATTAATTTCATAATAGGAAGCCTCATTAATTATATTATGTGGTTTTTCCGTGCCAGAATAATTAGGAACTAAATAAAATAGATTTCTTGGTGAAAAAGAAAGACCTAGCAGATTTGGGAAAGGGTTTAAACCTTAAAACTTGTGGCTATACAAAGAATCTTATTCTATTAAGGAATTTTTTGCACATGTTTTCCATAGAAATTCTCTCATATGAATTTTGCAGACCTCAATATTAGTTGGATTATGATGTGTCGTGGTTTTATGATACTTTCAATGCTTAAAAATGAGTAAATATGCAAACACTTGCATATGTTTATGGGGATATGATGCGTTTTGATAGTTTTGCGGAAAAAACAGGCTATGAGAGTTGGATTTGAGAAAAGAGTTGAAAAAGGGCTCAAGTGCAATTAGACGAGCCATAGGACGACCTGTTGGTTCATGCAACGAGTCATACCAGGCAATTGTAGAAGTCATACCAGGCAATTGTAGAAGGAGAATTAGAAAATTAACAAAGTTCAAGCTTCCATAGAGGATAACACCTACGAATCGTATGTTCGTAAAATGAGCCATCCTAGCTGGTCGTAGGTTGGTTTCAAAAAATGTGCAAAGTGAGGACCCATACAACGGATGTTGATACGGACCGTACAATTAAGGGACGAGTTTGATCTTGACTGTATTTACACGCGCAAATGCTATTTTATACCCATGTATTGGCTTGTTTTCTTAATTTAAAAATAATCTCATGTATTTTCTGTAATTTATGGCCATGAATTAAAAAATATGATTAGCTCTAATTGTAGGTTGAAATTGCCAATGAATGGAGCTCAATGTGAAGATAATGGTCCTAATATTGAAGATAAATACTTAGAGACAGATTATGAATGGTGAGACAAGATAAAAAGGACATTTGGAGTCAACTCCATGCCACAAAGAAGCATTGGGACGTTCACCAACGTGCCATGAAGAAAAGAATTAATTTATATGAGCAGGACTGCAAAATAGTGAGCATCCATAGTAGCAGAGTGTCACGGAGCTGGATCTCCACGATGGCCACGTGCCACGGAGCTGGATCTCCATGATGGCCAGTGTGCCACGAAGCTGGATTGGCGCGTTCAATAGCGTGGCACATTGGGTGCAAAACTTTGGCCAGTCTTTCTCCATCTATAAATAGAGCACTTAGGGTTCGTTTGGTTACTGGATAAGGTCAAAGTTAATACATGAATAACTTGGTTATTCATGTATTAATTTTATACCATGATTTATCTCCAAATAGGATAAAAGCTATTCATGTATTAATTTTATGCGGTATTTGGTTGTGTTTTAATAATTCTACATAACTAATACTTACATAACTTATGAGGAAATCTATGTATAATTTTATGCAAGGTAGAAGGTAAAATAAGTTATGTGGGTATTAGTTATACATGGATTAAATAATAAAATTACACATTTACCCTTATCAATTTATTTTTAAAATCTTTTGTAGTTCTATATTTCTTTTAGAATTATCACTTTATTTTAAATGATTGGATAACCAAAAAAAACCGTTACGGAGAAACTTCCCAAAGAATATAGGCTTCTGTATCTTTATGATAGTAATATCTTGCAAACAATTGAGAAATATTCTTAACACTTTCTGTAAAGTGTTGAGAGCACACAGACACTAAAAAAAATAAAAAAGGAGATACATATTCCACTCATTTGTGTATACTATTTAGAAACTTTGCAAGAACAAATACTATTTCTTGAAACAAAAGAAAAGACATGGAATAAAAGGTATCACCCCTATTTCCTATCTTAACAATTTTAGTTTTTTATTTGTTAAATATCTTTGCATTTTTAAAGATAAAATAATATTTTTTGTCACGCTCTATTTTGAGAGGCATGACTGGCACCTAGTGCCATACAAGGATCTAGACTAACCTGACAGGCCTGGTGCACTTCTGGTACACGCCTATAACTTAATTCAAGAAATCGATGAGTTATATTTCGGCTGTAAATACAGCCTCTGGCTGACAAGGTCACCTATAAAAGAAGACAACTAACCAACAACAACGCTATAACAAGGATCCTATACGAGCCGACAAGACCACCATGCTGTCTAGTTATAACTGAATGAAAACATGCAACTAAAACTATGCTATAGCCGACAAGGATGCTAACTGACAGCTAAACTAGGCCCCACATGGCCATCACATGAAATACAACATACATAGGCCCCACACGGCCAACAACAAAAGCTAACAATTGGAAATCTGTAGCCTGCAAGCCTCTAAGAGGGGAATAATAGTTGAGACAGGGCCGCGACCTACTCATAAACTGTACAACAAAAGAACAAACCTCTTCTAACTATCAACTCCGGAGGAAAGGAGCTGAATGAACTGCTAACTCCAGCTGATGGCTAAGAATGCCCTAAACTGCGTCTACCCACACCTGCAGGCAAGTAATACAGCGTCCCAAGGATGGGCGTCAGTACAATATGTACCAAATATGTAAGGTAGTAAAATAATAAATGAATGAAAACAAATTCAACTGAAGTAATCAAGAAGGACTATGACTGATATCTCCTAATTATAATATCAACTATAATTCAACTTTGAATAACTTGGCGAAAACCTGCAATTGCTCGAGAATTCAGAAGGGAGAAGTGTTAACTAATGCTTGTGGCCGATTAGGATTCAATTTGAAATGATTTTGACAACTTTTACTTGATGGAGTTTCGATATGACGAGCAAATTTTTTAGAAATAACTTCGTAGTAATGCTTCCCGTAGGCCTATAACTCATTACTCGAAGTTAATTTACGTTTGGACGGTGTTTGGTAGCGTAATTGAACGAAAATATATTGAAAATTGTGTATTCCCTCTGTTTTAGCCATGGGAATATATTTATAAATGATTTGAAATAAGACAAAGGCCTATATATACATTTTTGGCCGGTGGAATAGGGGTGCTTCGCGCCAGCCAAAGCGCCAACCCTGTGCCGTGCCACTCCTCCCAAAGTGCCAGCAGGCCTGGCGTGCCGCGCTTCCCAGTGCACTGCCGGCTGACGCGTCGCGCTGGCCCCTCGCAGCCTAGACTTTCCTGACCCTGCTTCAGAGGCTCTTCCCACAAGCGTTGAGTTCTCCTTACTCATCACAAATCTACGTGTACGCCTACTAGCCGTTAACATTTTACAGGGTATAGCATCCTCCCCCCCAGGAACATTCGTCCTCAAATGTCATCTTCAGGCTTAAAGTAGTTAACTCTTTTAACTAGCACTTAGAAAAATTTTGGTAGAGTTTCCTCTGTAATATGGACTATCCGAAAATCTGAAACGTAAAAAAGTTTGACATAGGCACCTCATAGGATGCTATAACCAACTACTCCACCAAATAGAGATAACCAAGTAAACAGTACTAGTACTACAAGCAGTAAAATAACAACTGAACAACAACATCACCTTAACTGTATAATCTGAATCAATCCTGGAACAAGTGAGGGTATCTAGATCTCATGTCGTCCTCAGCTTCCCAGGTCATCTCTTTTCTATTTCTGTTCCTCCATAGTACTTTAACGGAGGTCACATCCTTAGTCCTTAGACTACGAACTTGCCAATCTACTATGGCAACGGGGACATCTTCGTAGGCTAACTCCTCAGTAACTTGAACATCCTCAACTGGCACAATGCGGGATGGATCCCCTATGCATTTTCGCAACATAGACACATGAAAAACTGGGTGAACCGACTCTAACTCTAGAGGAAACTCTAACTCATATGCCACTCGGCCTATTCTTTGAATGATCTGATACGACCCAATGAACATCGGGCTAAGCTTGCCTTTCTTTCCAAATCTCATCACGCCTTTCATTGGCGACACTTTAAGGAATACCTATTCGTTAACATTAAATTCTAAGTCTTTACACCGCACATTGGAGTAGGACTTCTGACGAATATGGGCTGTCAGTAACCACTCTACGATAAGTTTTATTTTCTCTTCTGACTGGTGGATCATATCTGGTCCAACTAATTCTGCCTCTCCTACCTCAAACCATTCGATGGGGGACTTGCATTTCCACCCGTATAGTGCCTCATAAGGCGCCATCTGAATTGCAGAATGGTAACTTTTATTATATGAAAATTAAATAAGGGGTAAATGCTCATCCCAGCTTCCTCCAAAATATAGCGTACACGCCTGTAACATATCCTCGAGTGTCTGAATGGTGCTTCTGCCTGGCCGTCTGTCTAGGGGTGGAAGGTTGTACTCAATTAACTTGTGTCCCTAAACCTTTCTAAAATGATCGCCAAAATCTAGCTGTAAACTGTGCCCCTTTATGTAAAATGATAGATGCTGGGACACCATGTAATCGGATTATCTCTTTAATATATATCTCGGCGTAATCTTCGGCTAAGAATGTATTCCGGACTGGCAAAAAGTGAGCTGATTTCATTAACCTATCAACAATCACACAAATAAAGTCAAATTTACGTCTGGTACGGGGTAGTCCTATAACAAAATCCATATTAACTGCCTCCCACTTCTACATAGGTATAACCATCTCTTGAGTTAGGCCGCCAGGTTTTTGATGTTCATCTTTTACCTGTTGTCAATTAGGACACTGCGCTACAAATTTGGCTACACCTTCTTCATTCCAGGCCACCAATATATCTCTTTTATATCATGGTACATCTTCGTCAAACCTGGATGAAGAGAGTAACGAGAGTAGCATACCCTCTGCCATAATTTGCTGGCGTAGCCCTACTACATCTGGTACGCGGAGGCGACCTCTGCACCTCAAAACCCCATCTCCGGTTACCTCAAAAGCTGATAATTCACCTTGCTAAACCTTATCTCTGAGCTGTGCTAAATGAGAATCCTCATACTGCCGCTCTTTTACCTCTACAACCAGGGATGATACTATCGTATTCTGAATCACAGCCCTATTATTCTCTGAATCTACTATCTGGACGGCTAAGATGGCTAACCGGTGCAGTTCCCGAACCATTTCTCGCTGTTCTGCACTTAAATGTGCCAAGATTCCCATAGATCTACAACTAAGTGCTTCTGCTACAATATTGGCCTTCCCTGGGTGATACAAAATGTTTACGTCGTAGTCTTTTAGCAATTATAGCCAACGACGTTGCCGTAAGTTCAACTCTTTCTGTGTGAAGATGTACTGGAGGCTCTTGTGATCAGTGAAAATATTTGCACGCGCCCCATACAAGTAATGCCTCCATATCTTTAAGGCGTGAATTACTGCAGCTAACTCTAGATCATGGGTGGGATAGGTTTTTTCATGTTTCCTTAATTGCCTCGAAGCATACGCAATCACTTTTCTGTGTTGAATCAAAACACACCCTAATCCGATTCCTGACGCATTGCAATATACAACATAACCCTCTGAACCTTCCGAAAAAGCTAACACTGGTGCCGATGTTAATCAGTTCTTTAATTCCTAGAAACTCTACTCATAGGCCTCGGTCCACTGGAACTTGGCTGCTTTCTGAGTCAATTTAGTCAAAGGCGCTGACAGGGTAGAAAAGCCTTTCACAAACCTTCTGTAATACCCGGCTAATCCCAAGAAACTGCGAACCTCTATTGGAGTTGTGGGTCTAGGCCATGTCTTTACTGCCTCTATTTTTTGCGAATCAACCTGAATACCAGCCTCTGATACAATGTGGCCCAAGAAAGCTACAGAATTTAACTAGAACTCACATTTAGAGAACTTTGCATATAGCTGGTGGTCTTTGAGGATCTGAAGTACTACTCGCAAATGATTGTAGTGTTCCACTTCTAAGCGGGAGTATACCAGAATATCATCAATGAATACTATCATAAACAGATCTAAATATGGCCTGAAGATACTATTCATGTTACACCCCGTAAGTTTTTAATTTTTAGTTGTCCTATTCATATGTTGGTTGAGAGTTTTAGAGTGCCATACGTACGAGGAAAGGGCCGAGGGAAAGGCCGAACAAGTGCAAAGTCGGGATTTCGCGGGAGGAGGCCGAACCAAGCTGCCCAGAGGGGAAAAGTGGCACGAAGCAGCTTCTCCGCGTTGGCTACGTGGCACGGAGCAGAATCAACGTGATGGGCAGCGTTCCATGTTGCCTTGTCGCTGCCTCAAGTATATAAAGGTCTCACACTTAGAAATGAGATCATAATTTATATAATCACGACCATCAGAGGTGAGAACGAAGGAAAACATTTAATTTTCATACTATTACTCCACTAAACTCCGTCCAAATCCGAATTAACTTCGGGTATCGAAGTATAAGGCTGCAGGGAGCATTTTTACGGAGTTAGTTTCGTAAAATTCGCCCGCGAATCGTCGTCCCGCCGAGCCAAAGTTGTTGGAATTGATCCAAACTAGTGTCAATACGATCCCAGGCTTAAAGTAAGTATTTTTCCTTTCTAGACGTTCGAGAAATAACGAGGTTTCGATCGTGTTCCGTAAAGTTGGAATATAGTTAATATTTGTATATAAAGTTTTCCTTTTTGCCGAATTTAGTGTTAAAACTAGTCCTATATTTCCAGTAACACAATTTAAGTTGGGAAGAGCTATTGAATACTAATTGGAACCTATCAGTTAATTAGAAACCGACAATCGAGGTATGTTAAAGGCATTTTCTTTCGGCAAGTTAGTTTCTTCAGCATAGTAGTCCAGTATGAATCCCAGTAAAGCATGTCAGGAGTATGTTATCATGTTTAGTTGTTGTTGTCAGTTCAGAATCATAAATTATATTGTTTTGGGCTGGATTATACCTGTATAGCTTCCGTGACCACCCCAGGGTTAATAGCTGTGTCACCGCCCACTAGGGGCGAGGATACGTCGCTCTACGGAGCTGCATGCCGTCCTCAAGGGACGAAGATGGGGATCCAGATCCTCATATTGCCGTGGTTGGCCTTATACACACCCCCACCGGACTCAGACACAGCTACAGTCAGGGGCTGAGTTGGCCCAATTGCAGACCCAGGGGATCTGTAGGATGCTTATAGCCGGTAGTTGACTCAGTATGACCTGGATAGGGGTATATAGATTGAGGTGTACTCACTAGGGGCTAATGGGGGCCCAAGTGGGTTATTCTGTGCTGATTGTACCTTTCGGCTTATGGGGGCCAGGTAAAGTTTATGCTTGCTTTAGTTACTGATAGTTAGATAGTAAGACGCCTCCTTTACCAGGTATGAACTCTACCTTCCTTATTACAGTTATGTTTAGTCCTGATTTCACTACCTCAGTCAGCTTCAATTTGTTTTCTTTACTTCAGTCATTGTTAGTTCTATTTCTTACTTTCAGTTATTTAAAGTTACTGTTTTACATACTCAGTACCTGTGGTACTGACACCCTTTTCTGGGGCGCTTCATTACTTGTCTACAGGTACAAATAGACGAGGAGTAGGTCCCTCGTAGTTCCAGTCATCCGTACAGAGCCATCAGCTCCCTTCTTTCGGAGCTTGAGTGATAGAGGTTTACTTCTTTTATTTGTACAGTATGGGTAGGTCGGGGCCATATCCCGACCATCTTATTACTCCTAGAGGCTTGCAGATTGCATTACTTTCCTGTGGTTAGATGATATCGGCTGTGTGGGGCCCATATGTGTTTTAGACTATGTGTGTTGGCCGCGTGGGGCCTTGTTTAGCTGTTGACTGGTGGCCTTGTTGGTCATAGCTCAGTCTAGCATCTAATTTTGCTTTCCAGTTATAACTAGATATCATAGTGGCCTTGTCGGCCCGACTCCTTATGTTTGTTTATCTCTGGTTAGCTGTTTATTTTCACAGGTGGCTATAGGCCTTGTCGGCCGGGGGTTGTATTTACAGCCTCTATATAGCCCGTTGTCTTCTTGATTCTAGAGTTAGAGTCAGCCCTGCACTAGAGGTGTTTGGGCTCAGTAAGCTCAGCAGTTCAGGTCCTAGTAGGGCACCAGGAGCCAGTCATGCCTCCCAAGGTGGGGTGTGACAATTCATTAGGTCCATGAACACTGCTGGTGCATTTGTTAACCCGAAGGACATAATTAGAAACTCAAAATGACCATACCTGGTCCTGAAAGCCGTCTTCGGGATATCTTTCTCCCAAACACGAACCTGATAGTACCCGGATCTCAAGTCAATTTTGGAAAAGTATTTTTCCCCTTGCATCTGGTCAAATAAATCATCTATCCTTGGAAGATGATATTTATTCTTAATAGTAATTTTATTCAACTGCTGATAATCTATACACATGCGTAAAGAGCCATATTGAAGTACTTGGCCTGATAAAACCCTTATCTAACAAATATTTCAACTGTTGTTTCAATTCTTTTAATTCAGCAGGGTCCATTCGATACGGGGGAATGGATATAGGCTGAGTATCTGGTAATGAGTCTATAGAAAAATCTATTTCCTGCTCTGGGGGAATACCAAGAAGTTCGTCTGGGAACACATCTGGGAACTCATTAACCACTGGAATAGACTGGAGAGTCGGGGATTCTGCTTGCATATCCCGAACCCTAACAATATGGTAGATACAACCCTTTGCTATAAACTTTTTTGCCCGAAGATAGGATATGAACTTACCTCTTGGCATAGTTGTATTACCTTTCCACTCTCGCACTAACTCTCCCAGGAAATGAAAGCGGACAATTCTTTTTGTAGTGATAGAGTCACAGACAGGTGTAGACACCGAGAAGGGTCACTAAAGCAATTCTGGCTCTATATCAAACTTTCGGGCCACTAACGAAGTAACATATGACAAAGTAGAGCTCGGATCATTCAAGGCATAAACTGAGTGAGAGCAAACATCTAATATACTTGTCATAACATCTGGGAATGAATCTAACTCCTGTCGCCCCGGTAGTGCATATGTGTGATCCTGTCCGCTGCCTGAACTGGATTCCCTTGATCTACCTCAGCCTCTACGGGGTAGAGCTGAGGGTCTGCGCCTTGTAGAAGGTGATGGGGCATATGAACCTGCTGAGGATCTATTTTGTTGGTCCTGAATACCCTAGCGTCTAGTTGGGCAATCTCTCATTATGTGTCCCTCTTGTCCATAGGAATAACAGGCGGTGGAACCATACCTGCACCTCCCCATATGCAGCCTATGACAGGTGCTATAACGTGGTACCGCTGGTCCCATCTGATCTGGCCCTCTTTGCTGTTGCGAGCCTGGCGCTCGTGAGCTCTCGTCAGGGCCTGACTGCCTGCGATGATCTGATCTACTACCCTACTGCTACTGGAATGGGGGCCTAGGTGGCCTACCTAATAAATAGGGCCTGGGCTCACCTTGAAAGTTTTCCTGAAAATCTGCGGGTCTAGTCCTCCGACGCTGCTCCTGACCTGCCCTTTCGATGGCGTACTGACGCTGTCTGAGCTCCTCTATATTCTTAGAAAAGTCTTTAATTCGTGAGATATCCATATCCTCTCACAGTGTGGCTATAATTCAAGACTCCACATATACTGGTGCAAGTCCCATAATAAACCGGTGCACCCTGGCTGGCATGGTGTCGAAAAACGAGGGTGCATATATGGCTAAGGAATCAAATCTCAATGCATATTCTCTGACACTCATTCTGCCTTGCTCCAGATGCAAAAACTATTCTGCTCTTGCCTGACGGACCTCTCGAGGCAAATTATGGTCTATGAAAGCCTCAGAGAAGCTAGGCCATATGGGTGGAGGTGCATCTCTACCTCAGAATATTTCCCAACTCTCATACCACAAAACTGCTACCTCTCACAACCGAATACTCTTTGCAGCTGATCTATGAAGTTCTGGTACTACTGGCTGAGGCTGACGCTGGGTAACCATCATATGAACCAACATATAGAATGCACCTATGAGCTCCTGATCTGATGGAACAGGAATGGCTATGGGTGGCACTGGTATATCTGCTGCCCTAGTGGGCTCTGAGTGCTGATGCTTCCCGCAAGTGTACAGGTCGTACAAGTAATATAGTGGCTCTTTTAAGAACCGAAATGTCGAACCCACAGGGACTGGACCAATTCAGCTAACTATCAAGTTCAAGTATGATATTAAACACCAAAAATGTTGATTATAGAATTTTTCGATATAGTTTAATTAAGTCTAATTGTGGTCAACAAAATATTCTGAATCCATTCAAGGAGCAACATAGAGTTAAAGCCGGATATTCATGCGCTACTACGATTTGCAATGGTTTAAGTATGAAACTATCAATTGTTGTCTCACATAATTAGAATTGCATGTTCATGGCCTTTCGAGCCTCTAAACACGACAA
>JACEIK010004826.1:0-11180 GCA_018107945.1 Datura stramonium
CCCACCAGTTAGTAGTCCAGGTCCTTCTAGGGAACCAGGTGCCAGTCATACCCCCCAAGGTGGGGCGTGACACCCAATTTAACAAAAATCACAAAATAAAAATCCTAAACATGCTAGTTTGTTATACCCTGAAAGCCCAAATATCAGACACGAGAGTTGAAACGGAGAAAACTAGAAATCAGGCACCAGGTCATAGAACGATTCGTTCTGTGACCCGTGGGGTAGACCATGAGTCGTGAGAAGACTCGTGGTAAGGTTCAATGTTTGATTTGAAATTTTGGGTGTTGAAGTCCCCACGGACTTGACCATGAGTCGTGGTCAGACCCCACGACCCGTTGAGTCAGTCGTGGGCAAGGGTTATAAGAAAGTGAAGGATACCTAGCAGTGTACCCTACGGATGGTCACCACGATTCGTGGTCAGTTGGTTGAGAATGTTTTGAAATTTGGGCAGTGAGGAAGACAGGTGGTGACCACGAGTTGTGGTCACCCGTAATGACTTGTAGGGTCCCCCGTGGTGAGCCCTAGATGAATTTTCAGACAAGTACACTCGACAACTGATGCCACGAGTCATGGCCTTAGAAATGATTCGTCTAGTCCCTCGTGGGGACTAGCAGCCATTTATTTTTTGCGAATTTAGTAAGGGATTTTCTGTAATTCCTATTATTCTAAGGCCTAAACTACGTCATTTTAAGCTATGAATGATGACTTTTAAGAGGGGTATATTCAATTTAGGCCATTCTTACTCATGCATGACAAGTTAGAGAGTTGGAGAGGTGATCAAGCTCTTTTCCTTCAAGTTCTTTTCAATTCTTCATTTGGGAATTCAAGGAGTGGTAAAATCAGTTCTCTTCCAGGTATGTAGGGTTATGAATGGGTGAATCCGTTCACACCCATGCCCAATCTCTCTTTAAATAATGAAAATTCCTACGTTGATTTTATGGGGTTTTAACCCAATGCATGAAATTCCTAATTCTCTACATGGGTATGATCTAAATATATTTCTCCTATAGAATTATAATGCATGTGCAAGTTTTATATTATTTTCAATGAAAATCATGTTTCAAATTTTATAAATTAAAATGTCAATTATGAGAAGTTCATGAAAGTTGAGATTTATGATGAATGTTCAAGTATGATTAGATATAATTGATGAAAAGCATGTTTTCAAGTTACCCATATTTATGATCATTTTTTCAAGTGAATTATGTATTTTCAAGCATGTTAAAGTATCGGGCAATGCCCATATGTTCAAGTATGATTATAATTTTAGGAATTAAGCTTACCACATGGTTTTGGAGCGAAGACTCCCAATTATGTTTAGCTTGTGGTATGGTTTGAGCCAAGACTTCTTATATATGATTCAGATTTATGTATTCATGATTATTCAACTTCGTCTATAGACGATGGCCAGCTTCATTGAAAAATGATGGAGAGCATATGCATTTTTTGGGAGTAGTGTCTAGCACCGAGTAAGCTATGGGTTTTTCAACCCTATGCCTCAGAACTACGTGCCAATGTAGATATAATCAGATTATATCGAGACCTCCTATGTGAGCTATCCCCTTCCCCGATCGCGCCACGAGCTTAATATTGATATCATGGTATCGTTCTTAGCCCTGACAAGGCTTTCGATGGCTCTACCCACTTGAGTGTGATAGTCGGGACCATGTAAGCTCTATCGTGGTATGTCGGTTATATGACGAGTCTCCCATTGTTCCTTATGATTTTAGTTATGCATGTTTATCATTCATTATATATGTGTGTGTGTTCTAAGGCAGGTTTGACCCAATGTTTAGTTTTACTTATGATTATCAAATTTCAGCTTTGGGTCAATCGATTCAGTTATGATGAGATTATGATTTCAGAAAATAGCATGCAAGCCCTACTCTCAGATTCTTAACTTGATTATGTTTCACATTATGCATGTTTTTAAATGATTTTACTTATTTAAGCGATTTTACTTACCTTGCATACTCGATATATTCCACATACTGACTGCATACTCTATGTTGTATCATTTCATGATGCAGGCTCCGATCATCAGACTCAGCCCCACCACTAGCCAACTTTTGGAGTTAGCATCATTCCCTGTTGGTTAGTCCTCATCTGTCGAGGTCCCCTCTTTATTTCATTATGATTGAGTATCTTCAATTTTCAGCTTTAGAGAGTTAGTTGGGGGTCTTGTCCCATCAACTCATCAGACTTAGAGGCTTTTTAGACAATAAAATATAATCAGCTTCAAATTCATGTGTATTTTTGATGTGATGCTTATTTAAGACTTCCACTAAGTTTATCATGTTGACCTATCATTTTTATGATTGAGTTAGATGTATGTTCATGCCATGGGTCGACTTGGAGTCCCTTGGGGTTCCTTGTACCGTGTCTCGATCTGGGCCTATGTTCGGGTCATGACAAAATTGATATCAGAACCATAGATTTGATGTGTCCTAGGGTGTATGAAAGTCACGTTAAGTAGAGTCTTTTTCATAGGTGTGAAGCACGCCACACTTATGATGAAGAGGCTATGAGACATTTATGAAATGTCTCATTCATTCATAATCTATGTCATGCGATGAAATGTCTCCCTATCCTTCTAACTCGTGCTATTCGTGATTACAAAATCATGGCTCCCTGCAGAGTTAATGGTAGGAGGAATGGAAATGGAAATGGCCATGAGGATGGAAATGGAGATGGGCACCAACAAGCCCTACCAGTCTTGGAGCACCATACACCGGAGCAGGTTGCCCATGCTGTATTTTAGGTAGCAATTCAGATGCTAGCGCAGGCCTTGACCGCTCAAGTAAACCAGCAGGCACTGGCACATGTTCCGTAAAATGGAAATGCAGTGGCGGCTCGAGTTAGAGACTTTCTGAGGATGAACCCGCTAGAGTTTCTTGGTTCCAAGGTGGATGAGAATCCACATGAGTTTATCGACGAGATTGTAAAGATCACCCAAGACATGGAGGTGAATGGAGTTGAGTGTGCTGATTTTCCTCATATCAGCTGAAAGTGGTCGCACACATCTGGTTTCGATAGAGGAAGGATAGTAGGGCAGCCAAAGCAGGCCCTATCACTTGGGAGGAGTTTCAAGTTGCCTTTCTAGATCGGTTTTTCCCTCATGAGATGAGGGAGTTGAAAGCAACTGAGTTCTTGAATCTTAAGCAGGGGAAGAGGAAGGTGCAGGAGTATGCCCTTGAATTCACTCGTCTGTCAAAGTATGCCCCTGAGTTAGTGGTTGATCAGAGGGCATGAGTGAGCAGATTTGTTCATGGGGTGGCGGATTATTTAAACAAGGATTATAAGACCGCTATGCTCCATTAGGATATGGATTTCCCTAAGATAGTATTATATGCCCTGTATATGGAGGCGGAACATATGAGGGATAGAGGCAAAAAGGGCAAGGACTGGTAGTTATAGATTCTCTCAGCCGAGGTCAGGCGGTGGGCACCGACACCAAACCCACCAGAACTCTTCAACCCTAGCATCTTCAGCGTTGAGTGTTCCATCCATACCTAGGCACGACCATAGAGGATGAGTATTAGGCTCTAGCAGCCAAAGAAGTAGACCCGCAGATACCAGTGTCCCAGTTTGCGGCAGGTGTGGTCTGGGGCACATGGGCCCATGCTTGACAGGTATAGGTGCTTGCTTCGGGTGTGGGAAGCCCGGACATATGCTCAGAGATTGCTTAACAGCTAGAAAAGGCCATGATAGGGGCTGAGGCCCAGCTTCCGGTTCAGTAGCTCCACCCGCTCTCCCAGCATAGCAGGGGGCATCTACCAGCACAAGCGACGGTCAGTGCCAAAACAGATTCTATGCTTTAGTATCCCGCCAGGAGCAAGAGGTCTCCCCGGATGTAGTCACTAGTATATTGCGAGTTTTCCATCTTGATGTTTATGTTTTGTTGGACCTAGGGGCTACCTTGTCTTTTGTGACACCTTATGTGGCTAGTAGTTTTGGAGTTAGTCCTGAAATCTTGTCAGAATCCTTCTCAGTCTCTACTCCAATGGGTGATTCAGTTGTAGCTAGACGGTTGTATAGAGGATGCCTGGTCACAGTCCTTTAGAAAGTCACCTCAGCAGATCTAGTAGAGTTATCCATGACCGATTTTAATGTTATCCTCGGCATGGATTGGCTATTTTCATGTTATGTCTCAGTTGATTATAGAATCCAGATAGTAGAGTTCAGATTTCTGGGTGAGCCAGTCATAGTGTGGAAGGGTAGTTCATTTGTGCCTGTAGGTCATTTCATTTCCTACCTTAAGGCCATAAAGATGATTTCTAAAGGTTGTGTGTACCATCTAGTTAGGGTTAAGGATGCTATGTCCGAGACCCCGACTATCTAGTCAGTCCCAGTGGTATGTGAGTATCCAGAAGTGTTCCCAGATGATCTACCGGGAATCCCTCCCAAGCGGGAGATTGATTTTCGTATTGACCTTCTTCTTGATACGCATCCTATATGTATACCTTCCGATAGAATGGCTCTAGCCGAGCTAAAAGAGTTAAAGGAGCAGTTGAAGGATCTGTTGGATAAGGGTTTGATTAGACCGAGCAAGTCCCTATAGGGTGAATCAGTCCTCTTTCTCCGAAAGAAAGATGGAACTCTTCGTATGTGTATTGATTATCAGCAATTGAACAAGGTCACCATCAAGAACATATATCCTCTACCCAGGAATGATGATTTATTTGAACAGCTTTAGGGTGCCTAGTACTTTTCAAAGATAGACCTCAGGTCTAGATACAATCAGCTCACGGTTCAGGAGAATGACATCCCGAAGACAGTCTTTTGGATGCGGTATAGTCATTATGAATTTGTAGTTATGTCTTTTGGAATAACAAATGCTCCTGCAGCTTTTATGAGCTTGATGAACAAGGTGTTCAAGACATACTTGGATATGTTCGTCATTATGTTTAATGACGACATCCTGATATACTCTCGGAGTGAGGAGGAGCATGCTGCTCATTTGAGGGTGGTGCTACAAACTCTCAAGGATCGCCAGCTATATGAAATATTCAGAAAGTGCAAGTTTTGGTTGAATTTAGTGGAAATTTTGGGCCACGTGGTGTCAAGTGAGGGTATAAGGGTGGAGTCTTAGAAAATAGACGCGGTGAAAAATTGGCCTAGACCGAGGAATCCTTCAGACATCAGGAGTTTCTTGGGCTTAGCCGGCTACTATTGGAGATTTGTTGAGGGTTTTTCGTCCATTGCAGCTCCATCAACCAAATTGGCCCAAAAGAAAGTGAAATTCCAATGGTCGTAGGCTTGTGAGAGAAGCTTTTAGGAGTTGAAGACTCAACTTACCTCAGCATCGGTGTTAACTCTACCCGAGGGTACCCATGGGTTTGTGGTGTATTACGATGCTTCGAGTATCGGGCTTGGTTGTGTATTGATGCATCATGGTAAGGTTATAGCATATGCTTCTAGACAGTTGAAAGTTCATGAGAAGAATTACCCGACCCGTGATCTCGAATTGGCGGCGTGGTAATTTCCTTAAAGATATGGAGACATTATTTGTAAAGAGTTCATGTAGATGTGTTTCTGGATCATACGAGTCTCCAATATTTGTTTACTAAGAAGGATCTCAATCTTCATCAACGGAGGTGGTTGGAGCTACTCAAGGATTATGACATGAGTGTCCTTTACCATCCGGGAAAGGCTAATGTAGTAGAAGACGCATTTAGTAGACTCTCCATGGAAAGTTTGTCCCATGTAGATGAGGAAAAGAAGGAGCTAGTGAAGGATGTGCATCGACTTGTAAGGATGGGAGTTCGGTTGATTGACTCTACTGTTTGCGGTGTCATTATTCAAAACGGATCAGAATCATCCTTGGTGACTGATGTAAAATCTAGACAAGACGAGGATCCCATTTTGGAAAAGTTAAAGGAATCCATTTAGAATCAGAAGGTAGAGGCCTTCTCCAAAAGGGAGATGGTGTGCTTCGGTACCAGGGTCACTTCTGTGTTTCGGATGTGGATGATTTAAGGAACCGAATGTTGCACGAGACTCATTGATCTAGGTATTCTATACATACATGTGCCACCAAGATGTACCGTGACCTACGGGAAGTCTATTGGTGGAATGGCATGAAGAAAGACATAGCAGAATTTGTGGCTAAGTGTCCAAACTGTCAGCAGGTGAAGGTTGAGCACCAAAGACCCAGAGATGTGCTCCAATATATCAGCATTCCTATTTTGAAGTGGGAAGAAATCAATATGGACTTCATAATAGGTTTGCCTCTAACTCGCCAACAATATGATTCCATTTGGGTTGTTGTAGACAGGTTGACCAAAGCTGCTCATTTTCTACAGGTCAAAACCACTGATTCCGTGGAGTATTACGCCAAACTATACATTCTAGAGTTTTTTGGACTGCATGGAGTTCCCTTTTCCATTATATTAGACAGAGGTACCCAATTTACCTCTTAGTCTTGGAGGCCGTTTCAAAAGGGACTAGGTACTCAGGTCAAGCTCAGCACAACATTTCACCCGCAAACGGATGGTCAAGCTGAGCAGACAATTCAGACTCTCGAGGACATGTTGAGAGCATGCCTAATAGACTTCAAGGGTAGTTGGGATGACCATTTGCCTCTTATCGAGTTTGCGTACAATAACAGCTACCATTCTAGTATTCATATGGCTCAGTTTGAGGCTCTCTATGGGTGGAGATGTAGATCACCTTTGGTTGGTTTGAATTCGGTGAAGCTGCAATCATAGGACTAGATTCAGTCCATGAGGCAATGGAAAAGGTTTACCTCATACGGGACAGGTTGGAAACAACTCAAAGTCACCAAAAGTCCTATGCCAATGTGAGAAGGAGAAAATTAGAGTTTGAGGTTGATGATTGGGTGTTTCTAAAGGTGTCTCCAATGAAGGGAGTAATAAGGTTTGGAAAGAAAGAAAAACTCAGCCCTTGTTATGTTGGCCCCTACCAGGTTGTGAAATGGGTTGGCAAGGTGGAATATGAATTGGAGTTGCTCTCAGAATTAGCTTCCGTGCATCCTGTTTTCCATGTATTGCTCTTAAAGAAGTGTTTGGGGTGATCCATCTCTAGTTGTCCCGGTGGACGGTGTTGGTGTAAAAGATAGCCTTAGTTATGAAGAGAGTATGGTGGAAATACTAGATTATCAGGTTCAAAGGTTAAGAAACAAAGAAGTAGTTTCAGTTAATGTTTTATGGAGGAATCAGCATGTTTAGGGAGCTACGTGGGAGGCCGAAACATATATGATGGCTAGATACCCACATTTATTCTCTACCGGCTTAGTTCCAGCTTGAGGTATAAGTTTTTTCCCTAAAACTCTATTTAGTCTTCATGTTTAGTTCATGTGCTCAAATTTCTTTCAGGTGTATAGATGTGTATATGATTCATGTGTTCAGTTCAGCCATGTAGTCTAAATCGGAGTTAGTCATTTCGTTAGTTTTCAGCTTAAATGATCAATATCTAAATATGGTGAATGCATTTCTCTGCTTTTCTGTATGATTTTCAACATTCAATGATGAAT
Source organism: Datura stramonium (assembly GCA_018107945.1). Classification (NCBI taxonomy): domain Eukaryota; kingdom Viridiplantae; phylum Streptophyta; class Magnoliopsida; order Solanales; family Solanaceae; genus Datura; species Datura stramonium. The sequence continues at coordinate 7,496 of JACEIK010004826.1, forward strand.
GTTTCCAAGGGGGAGATATTATTATGCCCTAGAGGCCCAAAGATCAGACCTAGGAGTTGAAATAGAGAAAACTAGAAATCTAGCACCAGGTCACAAAACGTGTCATTTTGTGACCTGTGGGATAGACCACGAGTCGTGTGGAGACTCATGGTAAGGTTCAATGTTTGAGTTGAAATTTTTTGAGTTGAAGTCTCCCTGGACTTGACCACGAGTCATGGTCAGACCCCACGACTCGTTGGGTCAATCATGGGAAAGGGTTAAAGGAAAGTGAAAGAGACCTGGCAATGTACCCTACGGATGGTCACCACGATTCTTGGGATGAATCATGGTCCATTGGTTGAGAATGTTTTGAAATTTTGGCAGTGAGGATGATGGGTGGTGACCATGAGTCGTGGTCATCGGTAACGACTCGTAGGGTCCCCCGTGGCGAGCCCCATATGAATTTTCCGACAGTGCACTCGACAGCTGATGCCAAGAGTCGTGGCCTTAGGAATGATTCGTCCAGTCCCTTGTGGGGACTGGTAGTTAGTTATTTTATGCGAATTTAGTAAGGGTTTTTCCGTAAATCCTATGATCCTAAGGCCTAAACTACGTCGTTTTAAGCTATGAATGATGAGTTTTAAGAGGGGTAAGTTTATTTTAGGCCATTCTTACTCATGCATGCAAAGTTAAAGCGTTAGAGGGTGGTCAAGCTCTTTTCCTTCATGTTCTTTTCAATTCTTCATTTGATCATTCAAGGAGTGGTAAAGTCAGTTCTCCTCCAGTTATGTAGGGTTATGAATGAGTGAATCCGTTCACACCTATGCCCAATCTCTCTTTAAATCATGAAAATTCCTATGTTAATTCTATGGGGTTTTAACCCAATGTATGAAATTCCTAATTATCTACATGGGTATGATCTAAATATGTTTATTCTATTGAATTATGATGCATGGGCAAGTTTTATATTATTTTCAATGAAAATCATGTTCCAAGTTTTATAAATTAAAATGCCCAATTATGAGAAGTTCATGAAAGTTGAGATTTATGATGAATATTCAAGTATGATGAGATATTATTGATGAAAACCATATTTTCAAGTTACCCATATTTATGATTATGTTTTCAAGTGAATTATATATTTTCAGGCATGTTTTAAAGTATCAGCAATGCCCATATGTTCAAGTATGATTATAATTTTACGAATTAAGCTTACCACATGATTTTAGAGCGAAGACTCTCTATTATGTTCATCTTGTGGTATGGTTTAAGCCAAGCCTTCTCATGTATGATTCAAATTTATGTATTCATGATTATTCAGCTTCGTCTAAATACGATGGTCAGCTTCATTGAAAAAATGATGGAGAGCGTATGCAAGTTTTTTTGAGAGTATCTAGCACCGAGTAGACTATGGGTCAGTCAACCCTATTCCTCAGAACTACGCGCCAACGTAGGTATGACCAGATTATATTAGGACCTCCTATATGAGCTATCCCCTGCCCCGACTGGGCCACGAGCTTGATATCGATATCATGGTATAGTCCTTAGCCCTGGAAAGGCTTTGGACGGCTCTACCGACTTGAGTGTGATAGTTGGGACCACATAAGCTCTATCGTGGTATGTCGGTTATATGAATAGTCTCCCATTGTTCCTCATGATTTCAGTTATGCATGTTTATCATTCATGATGTATATATTTATATGTGTTTAAAAGTAGGTTTGACCCAATGTTCAGTTTTACTTATGATTATCAGATTTCAGCTTTGGGTCAATCGATTCAGTTATGATGTTATGTTATGATGAGATTATGATTTCAGAAAATAACATGCAAGTCCTATTCTCAGATTCTTATCTTGATCATGTTTTACATTATGCATGTTTTTAAATGATTTTACTTATTTAAGCAGTTTTACTTACCTTGCATTCTCGGTACATTCCACGTACTGACCGCATACTCTATGATGCATAATTTCATAATAAAGGCTCCGATCATTAGACTCAGCCCGCCACTAGCCAGCTTTTGGAGTTAGCATCAGTCCCTATTGGTGAGTCCTCATCTTTCGAGGGCCCCTCTTTATTTCAGTTATGATTGAGTATCTTCAGTTTTCAGCTTGAGAGAGTTAGTTGGGGGTCTTTTCCCATCAACACATTAGACATAGAGGCTTTTCAGAAAATAGAATGTAATCAGCTTCAAATTCGTATATATTTATGATGTTATTCTTATTTTAGACTTCTACTAAGTTTATCATATTTACCTATCGTTTTTATGATTGAGTTCGATATATGTTCATTCCATGGGTTGACCTAGAGTCCCTCAGGGTTCCTTGTCCCGTGTCTCGATTCGGGCCTATTTTCGGGTCATGATACAGTTCTACTAGATAGCATGCCCGAGGAAAAATAAACACAACAAGAAAAACCCTCGAACAAATCCAATAAAATCACAAAAATACAAGTACACCTCCTCCCCTTTTAAAAAAAGCATACTTCATCCCCAAAGCATAGAATGTGAAGAAGAAGGAAGGGAACGTACCTGTGGCGCACTAAGCACACCTGTCATCCTGCGGAGGTGGTACCTTTGCTACAATCATGGTGCTGGCAGTGCGCGGTGCACTCAAAGAGATATCAGTAGAGGTAATGATTACCCCCTCAGTAGTAGCGGTCACCTCTACGACCTCTGGAATCACTAGGGCTGAATGTGGCTCGCCCAAAGGGTCCTTGCCACCCGCAAGCTCTGCATGGGCAGTGGTGGAGCTACCCCCTCCTCTTGCTCTCTCAAGAAGCTTCGACCTATGCTCGTCGTGACTCTGTTGACTCTCCAATCTCACCCACTTCCACTCTTTCTTTTCTCTCTTTCTCTTTTTCTTTAGGGTATCGTCTCCAACATCCTCAGAGACCCTCTTTTTTTCCCTTTTTCCTTCTCAGCTCCTGTAGGATCCCAATAAGCTGCCAGATCAAGCTCTTCATCAATGCCAATGTCGAGGTCAGGAAGAGTGGGCGCTGCTATAATTGTTGGCTGCCATGATGACAGCTCAACCACTTGGCTTTGAAGTACCCCCAACTCTTCACGGAGGTTGCCCGTGTCAATCTGCTCAGCCATACGTGCATTGAATCTGCTCTCAAAGCCATCTAGTCTAGCGTGTGTACCGGTGCAGCTGTCTCAATCTCATCCTTTACCCAAGGTTTGACATTTTCCATCATAGATTGAACCTTCTTCTGAACTACGGTCAGTCTCTTTGCCAGCGTCTGGAGAAATTCCTAAGGTACTAGCATGTACCCAACTGGATTCTAGCGCGGAAGGCCCATAGGTGGTGTTTTGGAGGTGCTAGGAGTTACCTCTGAATGACCGACATCTATGGACAGTGTCTCGCCCTGCTCCTGTGAGGTGGGGGCATTAACCTGCGCGCCCCCAACTATCTATGATACTGGGATTGCGATAGAAAGTCATGCCCGACTTATTGGGTTCATATCATCCTGGATTAAGCCAATATCTACAATCCGTTGTCCTCCGATCAAGTGCTACTCACCATGACACACCATAATATCTGCCTCTGTGCACAGTCTGAATACGAGACTCGGGAATGGGATAGTAGTGCTTAACCTCGTAGCCTGATGAGCCCGCAAGTGTACGGGTCGTACAAGTAATACAGTGGCTCTTTTTAAGAACCGGATTATCGAACCCAAAGGACTGGACCCATTCCTCTAACTAT
>JACEIK010004826.1:33289-54027 GCA_018107945.1 Datura stramonium
CACATGATTAATAGTATATATCCTAACACGTCTATCTTATTTCTTGGGAGAAAATAGGGTTAGTTTTTCCGTATTAACAAAGGATTTTCATTCATCATATGTCACCCCTCAAGAGAAATAAGAAGTCTCCTCTCTTCTTTCTTTCTCTACAGTATTCTTATTCTTCTTTTATTATTTCATAATGTGTTATCAACACGAGTTTCTGCCTTAAGCACTCACTTCGAAAAGATCTGAGATAAGAAAAATTCACAAAATGTATAACTTAGCCGGAGGAATGGTATTCCTTTAGTGATATTGCTTCTGTCAAGCCCCGAGTCTACACCCTCGACGGGATACGGTACTTGAAGCCACAAGTGACCCCAAGTCAACCCCTAGCCTATCATACACTAATATTATGAGTAAAATATGCATAACGGAATCTTTAAAATAATAATATAAAAAAATTATGAAAAACTAAAACTGAAACATAAAGTTCAAAACATCTGAACGATCTAAAAGTCATCAAGTTTGTGTCTGACAGTCATCTAGCTGATGAGTTGCTGGGATAAGCACCTAGCTAACTTTAAGTCTAGCTGAACGTAATGAAATGACTGAAAGGAATGAAATAACGTCCTCTAAAGATGAGGATTCACACTTCTGCTGCTGAGGAGGATCTTAACTGCGGTGACTAACGACGCTGAGTCTGAGCACCTGCGGCTGTATCATGAAACGATACAGCATAAAAGTATGTGTCAGTACTTTGAATGTACTGAGTAAGTGAGAGAAAACATGTTGCTGGATATAAATGACTAAACTAAAGTGATATGCAATGACCAACCAATATACTGAACTGAAGCAACTAAAGTAAGTGAGATGGTCAAGATGACCCTATCTGATGGTCAAAGATATGCCCTAAGTCTGAAATACTGAGTCTGAGATACCACATTGAACTGATTTGAACTAAATTGAACTAACTAATCTGAGAATGAACTGAGATAACTAGTGCGAGTCTATAACCGACATATAACCACGTGAGCTAGACATGGAGTCTGATGTATATACCCCACCGGTAGGACCCAATATATCTTGCCAGGGTATAAAGGCATGAACTGAGTGATCACAAAAGTCTGGGATCAATCAGGCAAATAAATACTATAACCTAAGCTGGCAACGTAGTTTTGGGAACTTGGGTGCGCTGGAATCCCGGTCTGCTCAGTGCTAAGTCCTACTCCCACTGAATAATCCTAGACTGAATACTAAGCTGATAGCTCGAAACTGGGGCCCAAGACTAGTCAGGGATACATATCTGGAAATACCCTGAGAGTCTTATCGGACCAGACGCAGAAACTGGGGTTCTAGACTGGTCAGAGTTGCTTATCTAAAAGTGTCGTAACAGTTTAAGAACAAACTGTAATCTGAACTGGGGTCCTAAGGCTAGTCAGAGCGATATGAAAAAACTGTCATGACTGCCTAGTGGACCAATAAACTGAATTCTGAATCTAATTCTAATAACTGGGAGGTATCACAAACACCTTAAGGATTTCAGTAGTCAAACTGATCGATTGACAGATTCTGAATAGCACTGAGGAGATTCTACGTTCTAACTGAACTGAACTACTAAGCAGCTAATAGAGAATTCAACTTATTCAAACAACACGGGAATCCGCAATATGGCAAAGATTTCAAGAATTAAAGAAATCTCATCCGACAAGAAGTATTATAGTTTTCTTATTCGTGCCAAGGCTAAAATCATTTTTATCAAGGGAGTAATTACTAAACATCTAGACAATAAGTAATATTAGAAAATACTCCCAAATCGCACTTCACAAACCAGATGGAATTTAATACATAAATATATTTTATTCAAAAATTTAGGGCTTAAATTCACTTTTGTCGGGATATCAACAACTTCTAATGGAGATCATATCAACAATAAGCATGAATATCATACTATGTGAAATCAACAAAAATTGACATGTAATCTCTTCGTACTCGAAAGCTCAGGGCTAATACTAATAGGAAAACTACAAGAGGGTTTTGAGGGACACAAGGGAAGAACTATCCCCTTGTTGAATTCCCACATACCTGTCTAAGAATTCCCTTGAGGAGGAAACCTGAATTTCTGAGATGGATGGAGAATCCTAGACCTTACTCTAAAAGTTCTTGAGAGAACTCTTTGATGTTTTTCTGAGAATGTACATGGGGAATGAAGGAAGAGGTCATTCATTCCCACTAATAGGTCTGAAATTACATCTAAAATGATGTAGTTTAAAGTTTAAGAGAGTAGGAAATTACTAAACAACCCTTAGAAAATCGCAGGGAAAAACTGATCGTCAGTCCTCATGGGTGACCTAATGGGCCGTGGTCACACTCGTTGAGTACACTGCCCAGAAATTACTGATGGTCACCCCGAGGGACCTAATGAGTCGTGGTGAGACACCACGACTCGTGGTCACTTGTCATGGACCACACTGTCCAAAACCCTAAAGTTCCCCATGGGTGACACCACGAATCGTGGTCACACATAACAAGTCGTGATGAGGACTCATGGGGTACACTGCCTAACTCCTTAAATTCTGACCCACACCTGACCACGAGTCACCTAACGGGTCGTGGTGGAGGACCACGACTCGTGGTGACACTCGTTAGGTACACTGACACGACCTTTCCATTTCTTAATCCCCCTTCCCACGACTGACCTAATGAGTCGTCAGGTCTCACAATGACTCGTTAGGTGAGTCGTTCTGAGGCATTTCTACAAATTTTTAGATTTTCTTTTTTAAGTCCCGGATCTAGTCTTTGAGTTTCCGGGGCATTACAATATCTCCCCCTAGGGAACATTCATCCTCGAACGTTTTAAAGCACAGAGGAAAGCAGAGAACAACAATCATAAATTTTTCAAATACTACTCATTTATGTCCAAAACAGACAGAATGACTACCTCCTCTTTAAAATACATAACTGAACTGAATTCACTTTTCATACATACATCCAAAATCATAAAGGAAACTTAAACATATGAATTGAACCCAACAACTAAATTGTTTTCTAAGGCAAAACTAATATTTTAAGCTGTAACAGAGTTGGTAGAGAACAAGTGACGGTATTTGTCCATCATATCTATTTCAGCCTCCCTTGTAGCTTGCTCAACCTACTGATTTCTCCATAAGACCTTGACTGAAGCTATTTCCTTTTTAATTAGCTTACGAACTTGACGGTCAAGGATCTGGACTAGGACCTCCTCATATGAGAGACTATCCTTTATTTCTACATTTTCCAATGGCATAACTGACATTGGATCTCCGATGCACTTCTTCAAAAGAGACACATGGAATACAGGTGCACAACTACTAATTCTGAAGGTAATTCTAGCTCATAAGCTACATAGCCAGTATGCCTCAAAATTCTATAAGGTCCCACATACCTGGGACTTAGTTTGCCTTTCTTTCTGAATCTCATCACCCCTTTCATGGGTGAGATTTTCAGATAGACCCAGTCATCCACATCAAACTCCAATTCTCTTCTCCTATCATCAGCATAAGACTTATGACGGCTCTGAGCTGTTTTCAATCTTTCTCTAATGAGTTGTACCTTTTGCATAGCTTCATGAACTAATTATCGCCTGATTATAGCACCTTCACCCACTTTAAACCACCTAATAGGAGATCTGCATCTCCTACCATACAATGCTTCAAACAGGGCCATCTGGATACTGGAGTGGTAGCTTTTGTTGTACGAGAAACTCGATAAGAGGAAAGTGGTCATCCCAATCTCCCTTAAAATCAATTGCGCACGCCCTCAACATATCTTCTAGGGTCTAAATGGTCCGCTCAACTTACCCATCTGTCTGCGGGAGAAAAGTTGTGCTGAGTTGACCAGGGTACCCAGTCCCTTCTGAAAGGACTTCTAGAAATGAGAGGTTAATTGAGTACCTCTGTCTGAAATAATGGATAACGGCACCCCACGAAGTCTGACTAACTCCCTGATATAAAGTCTAGCATAGTCCCCAGCTGAATCTGTTGTTTTGACTGGGAGGAAGTGTGCTGACTTAGTCATCCGTTCTACTATCACCCAGATTAAATTATGTTGCCAACAAGTCCGAGGTAGACCCGTAGTGAAGTCCATGTTCACTTCTTCCCACTTCCATGTGTGTATGCTGATATCCTGAGTCATGCCTCCTATCTCTGGTGTTCTACTTTAACTTGCTAGTTGTTCGGGCATTTGGCTACAAATTTAGCAATATCTCTTTTCATGTCGTTCCATAAGTAAATATCCCATAAATCATGGTACATTTTAGTAGCAACAGGGTGAATGGAGTATCTCGAGTTGTGTGCTTCAACCAGTATTTGCTGTCTCAACTCACCAACATCCGGTACACATAATCTTCCCTGATAAAGTTTGCACACCATCTCCCCTTTTGGAGAAAGTTTCAATTTCTTTTTTGAGAACTGTTTCCTTAAACTTGAGTAAGATGGGATCTTCATCCTGTCTGGACTTCACTTAAACTACAAAGGAGGAATCTGACCCACTTTGCATTAACACTCCACCCTCGGCTGAATCCACCAACTGTACTCCCAACTGAGCTACCCTGTGAATATCTTTTACCATTTCCTTCTTTCCCTCTTCAACATGAGCTACACTTCCCATAGACAACCTACTTTGTGCATCAGCCACCACAGTGGCCTTGCCTGGGTGATACAGCACACTCATGTTTTAGTCTTTTAACAGCTCCAACCACCTTCTCTGATGAAGATTTAGGTCCTTCTGACTGAACACATACTGAAGGCTCTTGTGATCTGTGAACACATCCACATGAGCCCCATATAGGTAATGTCTTCATATTTTCAGTGCAAACACCACTGTTGCCAACTCCAAGTCATGAGTTGGATAGTTCTTCTCATGAACCTTGAGTTTTCTGGAGGCGTAGGCTATCACCTTGTCCCTCTGCATCATAATGCAACCAAGTCAACCTCTGGAAGTGTCACAATAGACAACCAACCCATCTATTCCCTCTAGCAAGGTCAAAACTGGAGCGGTAGTGAGTCGAGTCTTCAACTCCTGGAAACCCTTCTCACACGCATCCGACCACTGAAACTTCACTTTCTTTTGAGTTAACTTAGTTAGAGGAGATGCTATAAATGAGAAGGCCTCCACAAACCATCGGTAATAACCAGCTAATCCCAGGAAGCTCCTAATTTCCGTCGAAGAGGTAGGTCTAGGACAATCTTTCACTACTGCTATCTTGGGAGGATCTACTTGTATTCCCTCACCTGAGATCACATGAACTAAGAAAGTCACGAACTTTCAACCAGAATTTTGTAATACCCCAGAAAGGGCTAAGAATAGACCTGGGAGTTAAATTTGGAAAAATGCAAAAAACTGGCAAAAACATCACAGAACGGACGACCCTACGACTCGTGGTAGGGTACCACGAGTCGTAACAAGCTTTAGTGGTTTGGTAGGTTAGGGAATCAATAGATACAATGGACGATGCAACGATCCATTGTAAGGAACAACGAGTCATTGTCGCCAATCATGGGGAGGTTTGGACTTAGGTTGAGGAGGAAGCAATGAGGCATCCCACGATTCATCGTTAAGAGGGATGACCCGTTGTTTCAAGTCCTCGTTTATGGGTTGAAGGTTCCAGTGCGGACAACGGATGGAAACCATGACTCATTGAAAGTCACCATGAGTCGTGGTGAGGCTCCTGGGAAGGAAAGCCATATTTTGTCAAGGAGTTGACGATGATCGATCCAATGACTCGTTGTTTGATGTCACGACTCGTCCTGTCGAGCCGTGGGAAGGATCCAAGGCCTGAGATGAAATATTAGACTCAACGACTTGATACAATGAGTCTTGGTATGTTGTCACGACCCGTTGGGTCGGTCGTTGGTCCGTCCGGGACAGGTTTTCAAGGAAATTATTTTAAGGGTATTTTTGACCTTTCCACATTTTTAGCCCCTAAACTACGTAGTTTGTGATCTTTTCTGAGTATGATAATATGAGTTAAGTCCTTTAGGCATGCCCATTCTCATGCAAGGATTTTAGAGAGGTTTTTGGTAGATTAGAGGCCTTCTTCCCCATATTTTCATCAATTTCTTTGTGGGTGTTCAAGAAACTTTACGTCCATCTATTCCCAGGTATGTAGGATTTTAAAATGGGTGGAATTCTTCCTCACCCATTCCCAATTTAGATAAAAATCATGAATCCTCCTATTCAAGTCTATGGGGTTTTACCCAAAGCGTGATAACATGATTTCTCCTTATAGGTATGATTTAATTCAGTTTTAATTATTGAATTATGCATGTTGGGCAGATATTAAATTAACTTCTTCAAAATCATGTTTCAATCTTTTTAAATCTAAAATGTCAATTGATGAAAGTCCATGAAAGTTATGATTTATGATGAATATTCATTATTTTGAGCTTATTTATGATGGAAAAGCATGAAATCAAGTTAACATGTTTATGAGCATATTTTTAAAGAATTGAGTATGATTAAGTAATGGGCATTGCCCACATGATGAAGAATGATTTAGGATTTACAAAATGAATTTCATGATTTATTGATTTATGATGTTGGCCGATGAAAAGGGCCTTTGATTCTTGGCTAGGCATGTTTAAAGGGGATCAATGATGATAAATGTTATTTTCTAGCCAATGAATCTTAATGCATGACGTTAATGATTTATGTATGAGCCTATATTCATGTTTTTGGGAGCCGTGTCTAGCACCGAGCAGCCTGACTTTTAAAAGACTATGCAAGTGTCTTATAACCACATACCACCATGGTTTGTAAATGATATGATGTATTGATAATGATCCCCTCAAATGTGATATCACGCCTTATGCACGACCCTCTCTTGGAAAGCCAGGGTCGGCTCTGCCTACTTGAGAGAGACAGTGGGGCATCATGAAAGGCTCTACCATGATGGTGTAGGTTATGACGAGTCCTCCCATTATTCCACATGTTTTATGCATTTTTATGTTTATGTTATTGGATAAAGTTATATTATGATAAAGTTATTTACGATTATGATAATGAATGATTATTAATGATTTGAAAGTCTTGAGCTCTATGTTTTATTAAGAAGATCTTGATGCAAGCATGATTTCCTTATCCTCTGTCTATTTATGAGTTTACTTTACTTTTAAAATGTCTGTTTTACTTACCTTGCATACTCAGTACATTTCACGTACTGACCGCATACTTTCTATGCTTTATTGTTTAATGATACAGGGTCCGGATCTCAAGCTCATCCTCATCCTTAGTCCATCTCAGCCTAGGCTATCAGCTTGTCGGTGAGTCCTCATGTTCTGAGGGCCATTTGATAAACTTTCATGTTGATTATGTTTCAGTATTACTCGAGTTAGTTGGGGATGTTGTCCCATCAATCTATCTTAAGTACTAGAGGCTTTCGGACGAATGAGTAGTACTCAGTTTAAGTAAATGTTTGGTATTTCCTGATGCTATGTCATGGTTACGTTTCCGCGATATTTTATTCTTAATATTCATTTATTTAAATGAGATTAGTTGTATGCATGTGCCATGGGTTGACTTGGGGTCTCTCAGGGTCCCTTGTGTTGTGTCTACGATCCGGGTGTACATCCGGGTCATGACAAACTTGGTATTAAAGCCATAGGTTTGAAGTGTTCTAGGGTGTGTTAAAGCCGCGTTAAGTAGAGTCTTTTTTCACAAGTGTGAAGCACGCCACACCTATGATGAAGAGGCTATTAGATGTTTAGAAAATGTTCCCTTTTTTCATGTTTTATGTTGTGCGATGAAAAGACTTTTCATCATTCTAATTCGTGTGATTCGCGATTGCAGAATTATGGCTCCCAGAAGAATGAACGGAAGGAGGAATGGAAATGATGAAGGCCACGGAGATTACAATAACCATGGGCATCAGCAAGCCCCACCTATTTTGGAGCCCCAGGCACTACGCTAGCTGCCTGCACCGAGTTTCAGGCGGTGATTCAGATGTTTGTGTAGGCCTTGACCGCTCAGGTCAATCAGCAGGCTGTTGTGCATGTTCCACAGAATGAAAATGCAGCGGCGACTCGGATTAGAGACTTCTTGAAGATGAACCCTCCCGAGTTCACGAGATCAAAGGTGGATGAGGATCCACACGAGTTCATTGAAGGGATCTTGAAGGCCACTTGGGGGTGATAAATGGGGAGTGTATAGACTTGGCCTCATATCAGCTAAAAGAGGTCGCTCATACTTGGTACAAGCAATGTAAGGACAGCAGGGCAGTGGGTGCGGGTCCTATCAGTTGGGATGAGTTCCACATGGCCTTTCTTGACTGGTTCTTCCCTTGGGAGATGAGGGAATTGAAAGCGGCTGAGTTTGTTAACCTCAAACAAGGAAAGATGAAAGTGTTGGAGTATTCGCTTGAGTTCACCCGGTTGTCAAAATACGCCCCAGAGTTGGTGATGGATCAGAGGGCGCGTGTGAGCCGATTTGTTCATGGCGTGGCCAGCTATTTAGACAAGTTGCAGGACTTCCATGCTTCATCAAGATATGGACTTTCCTCGCATAGTGTTGTACGCCCATCAAATGGAGGCGGCTCATGCGAGGGATAGGGAGGCAAAGAGAGCTCGAACAGATAGTCGTGGGTTTTCACATCCGAGTTCCGGTAGTGGCTACCATCCACAGTTTTAGTAGAGGCCATTAGACCTAGCCCCATCATCAACTAGTGTCCCATCCAGGCCCAAGGGTAATCATAGGAGCAGGGCTTCAGGTTCGAGAGATCAGAGGGGCACCCAGTTAGAGTATACCTCTCCAGCCTGCGGGAATTGCGACAAGAGTCACATTAAGGAGTGCCTTCTTGGATCGGATGTCTGCTTTTGGTGTGGTAGATCTGGGCATATGCATCGAGAATGTCCATATTCCAGACAGGGTGATGATAGGGGTTGAGCACAAACCACCAGGATAGCAGTAGCTCCAGCCCGTTCAGCTCCACAGGGAGCATCTACTAGTGGTGGTGGCGGTCAGCACCAAAATCGATTCTATTCCCTTGCCTGTCGCCAAGAGCAGGAGACCTCGCCATACGTGGTCACTGGTATGTTGCGTGTCTTTCATATTGATGTTTATGCCTTGTTAGACCTGGGAGCTACATTGTCTTTCGTGACTCCTTACATTGTTAGTAGCCTTGGAGTTAGTCCCGAGACCTTGTCAGAACCGTTTTCATTGTCGACCCCTGTTGGTGATTCGGTCATAGTTAGACGAGTATATAGAGGATGCCCGGTCACTTTGTTGCATAAGGTTACCCCCGCAGACCTTGTAGAATTAGCCATGAGTGACTTTGACATTATTATTGGCATGGATTGGTTATTTTCATGTTATGCTTCGATTAATTGTAGGACCTGTACCGTGGAGTTTTGTTTTCCTGGTAAGTCAGTTTTGGAGTGGAAGGGTAGTTCGGTAGTGCCAACAGGTTGGTTTATTTCCTATCTTAAGGCTAGGAAGATGATGTCTAAGGGATGCATGTACCACCTAGTTAGGGTTAAGGATGTGGAGTCCGAGACCCTGACTATCTAATAAGTTCCGGTGGTGTGTGAATATCTAGAGGTGTTTCCCGATGATTTTCCAGGTGTTCCTCCGAAAAGGAAAATTTATTTCGGTATGATCTATTGCCAGATACACAGCCTATTTCTATCCCTCCTTACAGGACTGCTCCAGCCGAGCTAAAGGAATTAAAGGATCATTTAAAGGATCTGTTGGACAAGGGCTTCATTAGACCGAGCCAGTCTCCATGGGGTGCACCAGTTCTATTTGTTCGAAAGAAGGACAGTTCCCTTCGCATGTATATTGACTGTCGGCAGTTGAACAAGGTTACCATCAAGAACATGTACCCCTTACCCAGGATCAATGATTTGTTTGACCAGCTTCAGGGTGCCAAGTGCTTCTCCAAGATTAATCTCAGGTCCGGGTATCACCAGCTCAGAGTTTGGGATAGTGACATCCCGAAGACCGCCTTCAAGACTCGGTATGGTCACCACGAATTTGTTTGTATGTCTTTCGGACTAACCAATGCCCCTTCAGCTTTTATGGATTTAATGAACAGGGTGTTCAAGGCATATCTGGACATGTTCTTGATTGTTTTCATCGATGACATTCTTATATACTCCCGGAGCGAGGAGGAGCATGTCACTCATTTGAGAAAAGTGCTGCAAACCCTCAAGGATCGTCAGTTGTACGCAAATTTTAGCAAGTGTGAATTTTTGCTAAACTCGATAGCATTTCTGGGACATGTGGTGTCAAGCGAAAGCATAAGGGTAGATTCCCAGAAGATCGAGGCGATGAAGAATTGGCCTAGACCGGTGAATCCTTCAGAAATTCAGAATTTCTTGGGCCTAGCTGGATACTACAGGAGGTTTGTTGAGGGTTTCTCATCCATCGCATCACCTTTGAGAAAGTTGAGTCAAAAAAAGGTGAAGTTCCAATGGTCAGAGGATTGTGAGAAAAGCTTCCAGGAATTGAAGACCCGACTCACTTCAGCACCAGTGTTGACCTTACTCGAGGGTACCAATGGCTTCATTATCTATTTTGATGCTTCGAGAGTCGGAATAGGATATTTGATGATGTAGCATGGGAAGGTAATAGCATATGCGTCGAGATAGCTAAAGGTCCATGAAAAGAATTATCTGACACATGATCTTGAGCCGGCCGCAGTGGTATTTTCATTGAAGATATAGCAGAATTACTTGTATGGGCTTCCACATGGATGTATTTACCGATCTCCAGAGTTTGCAATATGTGTTCAGACAGAAAGATATAAATCTTCAGCAAAGGAGGTGGTTGGAGTTACTTAAAGACTACAACATGAGTGTCCTCTACCACCCGGGCAAGGCTAATGTGGTTTTGGATGCACTTAGTAGGATCTCCATGGAGAGTGTATCCCACGTGGATGAGGAAAAGAAGGAGTTGGTGAAGGATGTCCACCGACTTGCAATACTAGGAGTTAGATTGATCGACTCAACCGATGGCGATGTTGTTATGCGTAACGGGTCAGAATCATCCTTGGTGGTTGATGTTAAATCCAGGCAAGATGAGGATTCAATATTGAGGAAGCTGAAGGAGGTGGTGCGTAGTCAGAAGGTGGAGGTCTTCTCCCAAGGGGGAGATGGTGTGCTACGATACCAGGGTCGACTATGTGTTTCAGACGTCGATAATTTTAGAGTTCGGATATTGCATGAGGCACATGATACCAGATATTATATTTATCCAGGATCCACGAAAATGTATTGATATTTGCGAGAAATCTATTGGTGGGATGGTATGAATAAAGATATTGCGGAGTTCGTAGCAAAATGTCCAAACTGCCAGCAAGTGAAAGTCGAACATCGAAGGCTGGGAGGCGTACTTCAGGATATCAGCATCCCCACTTGGAAGTGGGAAGAGATTAATATAGATTTTTTTACAGGCCTACCTCGTACTCGCCGAAAGTATGACTCCATTCGGGGGGTGGTGGACAGGCTAACAAAGGCTGCACATTTCCTACCGGGTCAAGACCACGAATTCAGTGGATTATTATGCTAAGTTGTATATTCGAGAGTTGGTTCGACTTCATGGAGTTCCCTTGTTTATTATTTCAAACCGAGGTACTCAGTTTACCTCTCAATTCTGGCTTTCTTTTCAAAAGGACTTGGGGCGCAAGTTAAGCTCAGTACAGCCTTCCATCCGCAAATAGACGACCAGGTAGAGCGAACCATTCAGACCCACGAGGATATGTTGAGGGCATATGTTATGGATTTCAAAGGTAGTTGGGATGATCATTTCCGTTAATCGAGTTTTCTTATAATAACAGTTACCACTCTAGTATCCAGATGGCACCATTCGAGGATATTTACAAGCGGAGGTGTAGATCTCCCATCAGATGGTTCGAGGTTGGTGAGGAAGCTATGATAGGACCAGATTCGATTCATGAGGCGATGGTGAAGGTTCAGTTGATAAGGGACCAGTTGAAAACTGCTCAGAGTCATTAGAAATCGTATGCTTATGTGAGGAGAAGAGGTTTGGAGTTTGATGTGGACGACTGGGTATTTCAAAAGGTATCTCCCATGAAGGGAGTCATGCGGTTTTGGAAGAAAGGGAAACTCAGTCCCCGCTATGTTGGCCCTTACCAGGTAGTGAAAAGAGTTGGTAAGGTGGCGTATGAGTTGGACTTTTCCTCAGAACTATCTTTGGTTCATCCCATCTTTCATTTGTCACTTTTGAAGAAGTGCTTGGGTGATCCATCCTTGGTAGTTCCGGTAGACAGTATTGGAGTGAAGGACAGCATCAATTATGAAGAAATTCCCATTGAAATCTTGTATCGTCAGGTTTGGAGGCTGAGGAACAAATAAGTATCTTCAATAAAGGTGTTATGGAGAAATCACCATGTTGATGGGGCTACGTCGGAAGCCGAAGTAGATATGATGGCTAAATACCCTCATTTGTTTCCTACCGGCTCGGTTCCGACTTGAGGTATCAGTTTTGCCCTATGAATCTATTTAGTTTTCATGTTTCATTCATGTGTGCAAGTTTCTTTTATGTGTATGAATGAGTATGTAAAGTATGAGGTCAGTTCAGCTATATGATTTTATTCGGAGGTAGTCATTCAGTGAAATTTCAGTTAAAATAATTAGTATATGGCTATGATAAATAGTATGTTTCTGTTTGCTGCTTGTTTCCTACATTTGATGATGAATTTTTCCATGGGGGAGATATTGTAATACCCCGTAAAGGTCTAAGAATAGACCCGGGAGTTAAATTTAAAAAAGTGCAGAAAACTGGCAAAAACATCACAGAATGGACGACCCTACAACTCGTGGTAGGGTACCACGAGTCATCACAAGCTGTCGTGGTTTTGGAGGTCAAGGAATTAATAGAGAAACCGGACGGTACAACAACCCGTTGTAAGGAACAACGAGTCATTTTCACCAGTCGTGGAGAGTTTTGGACTTAGGTTGAGGAGGAAGCAACGGGGCATCCCACGATTCGTGCTTAAGAGGGACGACCAATTGTTTCAAGTCCTGTTTCATGGGTTGAAGGTTCCAGTGCAGAAAATGGATGGAAACCACGACTTTTTGGAAGTCACCACGAGTCCTAAGGAGGCTCGTGGGAAGGAAAGCCAGATTTGGTCAAGGAGTTGACGACGGTCGATCCAATGACTCGTTCTTTGATGTCGCGACTCATCAGGTCGAGCCGTGGGAAGGATCCGAGGCCTGAGATAAAATAGTGGACTCAACTACTCGATACCACGAGTCGTGGTATGTTGTCACGACCCGTTGGGTCGATCATTGGTCCGTCCGGGATAGGTTTTTTGAGAAATTATTTTAACGGTATTTTCGACCTTTCCATATTCTTAGCCCTTAAAGTACGTAGTTTTGGATATTTTCTGAGTATGATAATATGAGTTAAGTCCTTTAGGCATTCCCATTCTCATCCAACGATTTTAGAGAGGTTTTTGGGACATTCAAGGCCTTCTTCCCCATATTTTCATCAATTTCTTTATGGGTGTTCAAGGAACTTTAAGTCTATCCATTCCCAGGTATGTAGGGTTTTAAAATGCGTGAAATTCTTCCTCGCCCATGCCTAATTTTGATTAAAATCATGAATCCTCCTATTCAAGTCTATTGGGTTTTACGCAAAGCGTGACAATGTGATTTCTCCTTATGGGTATGATTTAATTGAGTTTTAATTATTGAATTATGCATGTTGGGCAGATTTTAAATTAACTTCTACAAAATCATGTTTCAATCTTTTTAAATCTAAATGCTCATTGATGAAAGTCCATGAAAGTTATGATTTATGATGAATATCCATTATTTTGAGTTTATTTATGATGGAAAATCATGAAATCAAGTTACTCATGTTTATGAGCGTATTTTGAAAGAATTGAGTATGATGAATTAATGGGCAATGCCCACATGATGAAGAATGATTTACGATTTTCGAAATGAATTTCATGATTTATCGATTTATGATGTTGGCCGATGAAAAGGGCCTTTGATACTTGGATAGGCATGTTTATAGGGGATCAATGATGATAAATGTTATTTTCTAGCAAATGAATCTTAATGCGTGATGTTAATGATTTATGTATAAGCCTATATGCATATTTTTGGGAGCCGTGTCTAGCACCAAGCAGCCCGGTGTTCAACGGACTACGCCAGTGTCTCATAACCACGTACCATCGTGTGTTGTAAATGATATGATGTATTGATAATGATCCCCTCAAATGTGATATCACGCCATATGCACGATCCTCGCCTGGCAAGCCAGGGTCGGCTCTGCCTACTTGAGCGAGATAGTGGGGCATCATGAAAGGCTCTACCATGATGGTGTCGGTTATGACGAGTCCTCCCATTTTTCCACATGTTTTATGCATTGTTATATTTATGTTATTTGCTCAAGTTATATTATGATAATGAATGATTATAAATGATTTGAAACTCTTGAGCCCTATGTTTTATTACGAAGATCTTGATGCAAGAACGATGTCCTTCTCCTATGTCTATTTATGAGTTTACTTTACTTATAAAACGTCCATTTTACTTACCTTGCATACTCAGTGCATTCCACGTACTGACCGCATACTTTCTATGTTGTATCGTTTCATGATACAGGGTCTGGATCTCAGGCTCATCCTCATCCTTAGTCCATCTCAGCCTACGCTATCAGCTTGTTTGGTGAGTCCTCATGTTCCGAGGGCCGTTTGATAAACTTTCCTATTGATTATGTTTCAGTATTGCCAACCCATCTTGAGTATTAGAGGCTTTCGGATGAATTAGTAGTACTCAGTTTATGTAAATGTTAGGTATTTCCTGATGTTATGTCATGGTTACGTTTCCGCGATTTTTCATGCTTAATATTCCATTTATTTAAATGAGATTAGTTGTATGCATGTTCCATGGCTTAACATGGGGTCTCTCGGGGTCCCTTTTCCCATTTCTACGATCCGGGTGTACATCTAGGTCATGACAAATTCACACTTGCTGAACTTGGAAAACAGTTGGCGATCTTTGAGCGTCTGAAGAATTATCCTCAGGTGATTAGCATGCTCTTCCTCATTTCTGGAGTATACTAGAATGTCATCAATAAATAAAATGATGAACATATCCAGATACTACTTGAAAACTCTGTTCATCAAGTCTATGAAGGCTGTGGGGGCATTTGTTAGCCTGAAGGACATATCCATAATCTCGTAGTGACCATATCAAGTTCTGAATGTTGTTTTCGGTATGTCACACTCTGTGACCCTTAGCTGATGGTAACCCGACCTGAGATCTATCTTTGAGAAACAACTAACTCCCTGAAGTTGGTCAAACAGGTCGTCAATTCTGGGTAGGGGATACCTGTTCTTGATTGTGACTTTGTTCAGCTGATGGTAATCTATGCACATTCTGAGGGTACCGTCTTTCTTACGCGCAAATAGTATTGGAGCACCTTAGGGAGAGATGTTGGGTCTGATAAAACCCTTGTCAAGAAGATCTTTTAGTTTCTCCTTCAACTCTTTAAGCTCAGTTAGAGCCATTTTGTAAGGAGGGATGGAGATGGGTTGAGTATCTGGGAGAAGGTCTATTCCGAAGTCTATTTCCCGATCAGGGGGAACTCTTGGAAGATCCTCGAGAAAAAAATCTGGGAACTCGCTGATTACTGGAACTGACTGGATAGTTGGGGTCTTAGAGTTAGAATCCTTGACCCTAACTAGATGATAAATACATCCCTTGGAAATGAGTTTCTAGGACTTAAGGAAGGAAATAAACCGACCCTTAGGCGCTGAACTACTGCCTGCCCATTCTAACACTGGTTCATTTGAGAACTGAAACTTGACAACTCTAGTTCTGCAGTCAACTGAGGCATAACCGAAGTGTAACCAATCCATGCCGAGGATAAGGTCAAAATCAACCATGTCTAACTCTACGAGATCAACTGGGATGACTTTATTCATGACTGAGACTGGGCAGTTTCTATACACTCGGCTGGCTCTAACTGACTCTCCCATAGGGGTGGAGACTGATAATGGTTCTAAGAGGACTTTTGGACTGATACTGAACTGGAATTCTACATAGGGAGTCACGAATGAAAGGGTGGCTCCTGGATCTAGGAGGGCATACACATCTAGATTAAAGAGGCGTAACATACCCGTGACTACGTCAGGTGAGCTCTCCTGATCCTAATGGGAAGACAATGCATAAAAAATGATTTTGGCGTTAACCTCCATACGTACCTAAGATGCTGGCCTATTGAGCTGGTCGACCTGCTGGAGCTGATGATGTGGTGGATTGTGCTCTTTCCCGTCCTGCTGACAGGCAATCTTTAAGCCGATGATCAAGCTGTCCATAACCAAAGCAGCCCTCTCGACCCTGAAGACACTCTCCCAGGTGGTTCCTACCGCACTTGGGGAAAGCTGGATATCTATTCCTGGCACTATAGCTCTGAGACTAAGATCCAGATTCTCCACCCCTTCGATCTTGGCGGGACCGCAAAGTTGGGGTGCTGGCTGAGCTGGGTGTTGGACCCTCTGCTGCTATTGCTGCTGTGGGCGGTTTTTACCGCCTTACCTCTGATGACCTTGATCTAACTGACTAGTCCTTTCCTGATTATTCTTTCACTCCATATCCTTCATTTTTTTGCCTCAATCTGCTATGCATAGACAATCAGGTTGGAGAGGTCCATATCCCTAATCAGCATCGCTGTCCTGCATTCCTTGAGGACTAGGTTCGACACTCTGTTCACAAACTTCAGCATTCGTGCCCTTGGCTCGGCCACCATCTCTGGAGCGTACTTAGACAACCTGGTAAACTCCAAAGCATACTCCTCCACTATTTTATTCCTTTGCCTCAAGTTAATAAACTCTGCTACCTTGGCTTCTCTGAGCTCCCTCAGGAAAAATCTGTCTAGGAAGGTTGTGTTGAACTCCTCCCACTCCATCGGTCCTGCTCTCGCTGGCCTCCCCTCTTTCCATTATTCGTACCAGACCTAGGCTACCCCTTTTAATTGGTAGGCAGCCATGTCAACACTCTCTGAAGAGCTGACACTCATAATGTGGGTAATCTTCCGAATCTCGTCTATGAACTCTTGGGTGTCCTCCCCCACTTTGGATCCCTGAAAAGATGGAAGGTTCATACTGGTGAAGTCCCGCACCCTAGCAGCAGCTGCGGATCCATTGTTGTTAACTGGTACCACTTGTTGGTTCACTTGATTAGGAAGGTTTGGGCAAGCAATTGAATTGCCGCCCTGAATTCAGCGGTTGACACCGAATCATCCTGTGGGGCCACCGGGGATGGTGGAGTAATCCGCTGGGCATTTCCAACCATTCTTTCGTTTCCACATCGTGGAGGCATATTTCACTGAAATGAAGAAGAGAACAAGTTAGAAGGACGTTTTTGGAATTGGACTTTAACGCACGATACAGAGTATGAAAAAAAGAGAGTTTTCCTAATAACATCTCGTAGCCTCCTCGTCATAAGTGTGGCGCGTTTCACACCCATGAAAAGGACTCTACTCGATGCGGCTTTTAGACAATTCAAGGATACTCTAAACCTAGGGCTCTGATACCAAGTTTGTCAAGCCTCGAGTCTACACCATGGACGGGACACGATACTTGAAGCCACAAGTGACCCAAGTCAACCCCTGGCCTAGCATACACTGGTATTATGAGTAAAACATGCATAACGGAAGCTTTGAAATAATAATATAGAAAAAACATTTATGAAACACTAAAACTAAAACATAAAGTTTAAAACATCTGAACGATCTGAAAGTCTTAAATCAAGTTTGTGTCTAACAGCCATCTAGTTGATGAGTTGCTGGGACAAGCCCCCAGCTAACTTTAAGTCTAACTGAAAGTAACGAAATGACTGAAAGGAATGAAATAACTCCCTTGAAAGATGAGAACTCACACTTCTGCTGCTGAGGAGGATCTGAACTGTGGCGACCAACGACGCTGATTCTGTGCACCTGCGGCTGTATCATGAAATAATACAGCATAAAATTATGCATCAGTACTTTGAATGTACTAAGTAAGTGAGAGAAAACATGCTACTTGATATAAATGACTAAACTAAAGTGACATGCAATGACCAACCAATATACTGAACTGAAGCAACTTAAGTAAGCTGAGATGGTCAAGATGACCCTGTCTGATGGTCAAAGACATGCCCTAAATCTGAAATACTGAGTCTGGGATACCACACTGAATTGATCTGAACTGAACTGAACTGAACTGACTAATTTGAGACTGAATTGAGCTAACTAGTAGGAGAGTCTATAACCGACATATAACCACGTGAGCTAGACGTGGAGTCCGATGTATACACCCCACCGGTAGGACCCAATATGCCTTGCCAAGATATAAAGACATGAACTGGGTGATCACAAAAGTCTGGGAACAATCAGGCTAATAAATACTGTAACCTACGTTGGCAACGTAGTTTTGGGAATCTAGGTGCACTGGAACCCCGGTCCGCTCGGTGCTAAGACCTACTCCCACTGAATAATCCTATATTGAATACTAAGGTGATAGCTCGAAACTAGTTCCAATACTAGTCAGGGATACATATCTGAAAATACCCTGAGAGTCTTATTGGACCAAATGCCGAAATTGGGTTCTAGATTGGTCAGAGTTGCTTATCTAAAAGCGGCGTAACCGTCTGCGAACAAATTGTAATCTAAACTAGGGTTCTAAGGCTAGTTAGAGCTATATGTCAAAAGTGTCATGACTACCTAGTGGAATAAACTGAATTCTGAATCTAATTCTGATAATTGAGAGATATCACAAACACCTTAATGATTTCTGTAGTCAAACTAATTAGTTGACAAATTCTGAATAGCATTGAGGAGATTGTACGTTCTAACTAAACTGAACTACGAAGAAGCTAACAGAGAATTCAACTCGTTCGAACAACACAGGAATCCATAATATGGAAAAGATTTCAAGAAATAAGAAAATCTCATTCGACAAGCAGTATTATAGTTTTCTTATTCGTGCCAGGGCTAAAATCAGTCTTATCAAGGGATTAATTACTCAACATCTAGACAATAAGGAATACTAGAAAATCAGCCCAAATCACACTTTACAAACAAGATGGAATTTAATACATAAATACGTTTCATTCAAAAATTTAGGGCTTAAATTCACTTTTGCCGGGACATCAACAACTTGGTCAAGAACTGATGGAGATCATATCCACAATAAGAATGAATATCATTCTATGTGAAATCAACAAAAATTGACATGTAATCTCTTCGTACTCGAAAGCTCAAGGCTAAGATTGATAGGGAAACTATAAGAGAGTTTTTGGGGACACAAGGGAAGAACTATCCCTTTGTTGAATTTTCACATACCTGTCTAAGAATTCCCTTGAGGAGGAAACTTGAATTTCTGAGAGGGATGAAGAACCCTGGACCTTACTCTGAAAGTTCTTGAGAGAACTCTTCGATGTTTTTCTGAGAATGTACATGGGGAATGAGGGGAGATGTCATTCATTCCCACTAATAGTTCTAAAATTACATCTAAAACGACGTAGTTTAAAGTTTAGGAGAGTAGGAAATTACTAAACAACCCTTAGAATATCATAGGGAAAAACTGATCGTCAGTCCTCATGGGTGACCTAATGGGCCGTGGTCACACTCATTGAGTACACTGCCCATAAATTACTGATGGTCACCTTGAGGGAGCTAATGAGTCATTGTGAGTGACCATGACTCATGGTCACCTGTCGTGGACCACACTGTCCAAAACCCTAAAGTTCCCCACAGGTGACACAACGACTCGTGGTCACACAAAATGAGTCGTGATGAGGACTCATGTGGTACACTTCCTAACTCCTTAATTTCTGACCCAGCCGTGACCACGAGTCACCTAACGGGTCGTGGTGGAGGACCACGACTCATGGTGACACTCGTTAAGTACACTGACACCACCTTTCCATTTCTCAATCCCCCTTCCCACAACTGACCTAACGAGTTGTTAGGTCTCACAATGACTCGTTAGGTGAGGCATTTTGAGGAATTTCTGTAGATTTCCATATTTTTTATTTTAAGCCCCGGATCTAGTCTTTGAGTTTCTGGGGAATTACAGCTTCACTCAAAGTTCGCAAATGATGTGAATATGATTTCATGACAATAAAAGTTGATGTCTCATATTTATTTCAGAAGAAGAAAATTGGAAAAATAAATGATGATTAATTTTGTATTCATTGATGGGTAAGAATAAGAATTTGCAAGAAATATATGATCACTATAAGTGATAATATTTTAATATGTTTGTTATAATTACAACTGAAAATATGTCAAAATTATTTTCTATGTTACATGCATACCTCAATTTTCTCTCGAAATAGCACTATTTTAAAAGAAATTGTATGCTATTATAATTTAATATTATAACACCCCAAAACTTTCCTAGATGTGACTCAGACATTTCAAGAAAATTCAGAAGAAAAACAAGAAGAAAAATGCCTCAGAACAACTGAAACAATGAGTCGTGGTCAGCACCAATGACTGGTTGTGTCAGTCGTGGTCAACAAGGCTGGACTCTGGGGAACACACGAGACAAGGAACGACCCGTTGTGTCACGCCCCGCCTTGGGGGGTATGACTGGCACTTGGTGCCCTATTAGGACCTGGGCTGCTAGACTACTGAGCCTAAGCACATATGGTGCCTAACTGGCTCTAACTCAGATTCATGGAATCAACGGGCTATATAACGGCTGTAAATACAGCCTCCGGCCGACTGGGCCTATAGCCACCTGTCCTGTAACATCA
>JACEIK010004827.1:3485-14746 GCA_018107945.1 Datura stramonium
CATGCCCAAGTGATACTTTATAACTTAGTTTTGCCTTGTTTATCTATTAATTTATATACATTCTCATGTGATTTTATGTAAATGTGAATATATACACTAAAAAACATGATTAGTTCTTGTTTTTGTAGGTTTACAATGAATTTGAGGAACTACTCAATGAGTTGGTGAAGTGGAGGCATGGAATCGGAAGTTGAACGCAAACGTCAACAAGGAGGGTGCGCGAAATAGCCCACTTGTGCGTTGGCAACGTGCCACGGCCCTAACGCGCTGCACAAGCAGCGTGTCACGCTGCCAAAGTGGACAGCTTCTGCTTGGCGACTGTTTTAATTTCCAGAAGGCCTACGCGATGCCTCCGTGTCACGGAGGCATATTGGCGCGATACACTCCGTGACACGGAGCTATTTCATGACGGGAATAATTTTAGACACCTAACATTTACTATAAATAGGTCCCTTAACTCCAAAAAGAGGGACACAATCTTATTTTCTCAAAACCACGAGAGAGGTCACGATTGTATTCTGAAGAACCACTTAGGAGTGAAGGGAGAAGTGGGAGAACTCACCTAGTGTTTGTCAAATTACTCTTCTCTTCTACCAATTCTTGTTAGTAAGTTACTTTAACAACGTTTTCTTGTAATTATACGAACATGAGTGGCTAGAACCCTTCCTNCGATATAATTTGTGTTAGGATAGAGATATACCTAATGCCTTGCTCGGTTGATAAAACGGGATTATTTAGAGACCGACTTAGAATTATCACATCACCACTCGAAGAAGTAGTTGTGAGGCTAAGTTGAGTTAAATAATTAGGTGCATGAGAGTCCCTCCTCATTTCCACGTAAACCACATCCACGTAATTAATTGCCCAGGAACTAGAATTAGCATCCTCGCTCACAATGATGTAGTGAGGCTAGTTTGTCGTGTTTAGAGGCTCGAAAGGCCATGAACATGAAATTCTAATTATGTGAGACAACAATTGATAGTTTCATACTTAAACCATTGCAAATCGTGGTATCGCATGATTATCTGGTTTTAACTCTATGTTGCTCCTAGAGTGAATTCAGAATATTTTGTTGACCAAAACTAGACTTAATTAAACCTCCCTCGAAAACTTCTATAATCAACGCTTGCGGTATTTAATATCACACTGAAGCTTGATAGTTAGCTGAATTGGTCCAGTCCCTGTGGGTTCGACATTACGATTCTTAAAAAGAGCCACTATATTACTTGCACGACCCATACACTTGCGGGAGCGAACAGTTACCATGACTCATTGGATGAACCAAAGGGTCGTTAATTCTTTTCGTTGTCACTAGCTGGAAAAACCTGGGAGCCCCAACAATGAGTAAAACAATGACTAGTTGGTAGAACCAACGGGTCGTTGTATCGAGTCGTCGTCTCCACTGGAAAAGTATGAGGATTTCCGAACTTGTCACACAAGTGGACACAATGACTTGTTGTGTGGTATAATGGGTTGTTGTTGCCACTCATTGTCTGAGAGTTCTTCGCTCTGGAGATCGAGAGTTGAGATAGAATGAGGGGGATCTAGTCAATTACCCATTTAATTATCTCCAAATCGTGCCTAAAATGATAGGGTTTAGAGATTAAAAAGTTGGGAAATTACTAAAATAACCTTGGGAGAAAATATGGAAAAAACATCCCGACAGGGACCAACGGGTCACTCAGCGAGTAGTTTGTTGAGACCATGGCTCGTTGGGACCAGTCATTGGTCCTGGGCCTGGATTTTTGGCTTACTGGAACTGGCAACGTGGGTGACCATGACTCTTTGTATGAAACAACAGGTCATTGGTGCTTCCTATTGTCACTGGTAGGAAAAACCTAAGAGCACCAACAACGAGCGACATAATGACTCGTTGGTAGAACCAACGGGTCGTTGTATCGACTCATCCTCTCCACTGGAGAAGTATGAGGAATTTTGGACTTGTCACCACGGGTGGACACAATGACTCGTTGTGTTATTCCAGGTCATTGTTGCTACTCATTGTCTCTAAAGGAAATTTTCAACATTGTTTTGGGCATCAACCAATGAGTCACCTCACTAGTTGTTAGTTCAAATGATGACTTATCGTACGACTCGTGGGTTCCTGAAAAGGGAAAAAACTAATCTCTGAACTGGGAATACAACGAGTGATAGGAAAACTCGTTACTCCTTACAACAGGTCATTCCATGTCCCATTGGTTCCCGAAGGACCAAGGTAGAGCTGATCACGACCCAGACAATAGGTCGTTGGAGCTGACAATGACTCGTTGTCTCGATCGTTTTGAGAATTTTTTTTAGTTTAATCTGCTGAGTCTGAGTTTGGTCTAGGAAAGTTTTGGGGTGTTATAGACACACGGCAAGAAAAACCCTTAGATGAATCAAAATTCCCAAAAGTACAAGTACAACCCCCCTTTGAAATAAATGCTTCGTCCCCGAAGCATAAACTATGTAAGAACCAGGAAAAGGGACATACCTGTGGCTACTCAGACTCTACCTTCCATGAGTTACCTCCCATGCAGCGCTTGATTTAACGTCATGTCACAATGTAACTTCCTTGATCATTTAGGCGTCATCAAGGTACACCGACTCAATCCCTCTTATCTCTTCGGTACCTCACATATATAGCTTTATCCTTTGCCCATTCACCTTGAACCTCTTACCATCTTTGTTTTCAAGCTCCACTACACCATGTGGGGATACATTCACCACTCTATACGATCCCATCCACCTAGATTTTAATTTATCAAGATGCAAGCGGAGCCTTGAATTAAAGAGTAGGACCAAATCACAAGCGTTAAACTCCTTTTTTGCTATCTTCTAGTCATGATAGATTTTCATCCTTTCTTTATAAATAGCTGCACTCTCATAAGCTCGAATCCTGAACTCATCTAACTCATTCACCTGATCTAATCTTAAATTGGCTGCTTCATCCAGTCCAAATTCAAATTTTAGTGACCACAGTGCATTATGCTCTAGCTATACCAGTAGATGACACGACTTGCCATAGACAAGATGATGTAGAAATGAGCCAATGGTAATCTTGATAAAGCATGAAGTGGATGTTTTCAATAAAGAACCTAACAAGGGTTGGGGTTGATCCCAAAGGGAATAAGGTCAGGATGTAGAATAACACTAGTATTTAAGCTTTTAAGTATGTTATCTCCAAAAACAGGGGTTTTTTATAAAAGCAATTGTAAGAAAAGGTTGAGAATTGGTCATTTTTTATCAATATTATGCAATTAACTAGGGTAAGTGTTCCCCATGGGTTCATAACTTGTCACAACCAGAACATAGGCCCGGATAGAGACACGGGACAAGGAGCCCCAAGAGACTCCAAGTCGATCCATGACATGAACATACATCTAACTTAATCAAATAAAGCAGAAAAACTTAACATAATAACATAGCAGAAGTCCAATCATAACATAGCTTCGGAGCCGAAATTCACTTCATACATGACAAGCTGATTACTACATATATTCTGAAAGCCTCTAACATATCTGATGGGTTGATGGGACAACATCCCCAACTAACCCGACAAGTTTGACACTGAAATACAAGATAACTAGAAATAAGTAGTCCTCGAGAGATGAGGACTCACCACTAAAGCTGAATGCTAACTCTGGTGAACTGGCTAGTGACGAGGCTGAGTCTGAAGACCGGAGCCTGTATCATGAAACGATACAATATAGAGTATGCAGTCAGTACGTGGAATATACCAAGTATTCAAGGTAAGTAAAATGGACATTTAAAATACATAAAATTTCATAAAGGTAGGACATCATGATCATAACATAAATACATAACATAAATACTATAATGCAAACGGATGACTCGAGGTTTTCAAAATATTCGTAAATCATTCGTAATTGTAATCATAAGAGAAAAACTTTATGAAACATGACTTGAGACAAAGTATATAATCATACCCATACATAAATCATGAGGAAAAGTGGGAGATTCTTATAACTGGCATACCCCATATGAGCACATATGGAGCCCTACCTGTAAACCCCTAGTCGGGAGGGCGTTCGTACCTTTCCAAGGGTAGAACCGTGAAAGAGGTGTGATATCACAACAGAGGGCCAATTTGGGCAAATGGGATAGTGTCATGGAGGTCCCATTGTGGCTACGTTGGCACGTAGTTCTGAGACTCAGGGCATGCTTGGACCCCGGGTCTACTCGGTATTAAATACTACTCCCAAAACTTATATAATGCTCATAGGATAATATAGATGAGATTCATAGGCTAGTTAAAATCATGATAATCATTAGCATCCTTGAAATATGTGAACTTTCCATGAAAGTAAGGCCCGTGAGTCGGCTATAATCATAAATCATAAATCATGAGGTTCATGCATACTTGTAAAACATGTATATATTTGATATTCATAAATTCATGATGATAATTTGAGAGAAATCATATCATAAGTCATAAATCATAATGGGTTAATGAACATCAAAATGAAAGTAGAATCATAACTTGACTTATCATGAAACATACATGCTTGGGCATAGTTTTGTAGAAAATTTAAATCTAAATAGTTATAAAATATGCCCATGATTCATAAAACATGAAATTATACATGAGAGAAAGTAACCCATAGATAGATCATACGGACTTCATAAGAGTTGGAATAAAACCCCATAAAATTATCAATAGAATTTCATGAATTAGAGAGAAATGGGGCACGGGTGTGGACAAATTCACCCATTCATAACCCTACATACCTGAGAGAATCAGATTCTACAACTCCCTTGATTGCCCAATGAAGAATTGATGAAAACTTGAAAGAATTTGAGCTTGATCACCTCTCTAGAATTCTACACTTGCATGCATAAATAGGAAAAACTTAGATTGAACTTATCCCGCTTAAAACTCACTATTCATAGCTTAAAACGACTTAATAGGATCCTAGGGCATATGAATGATGAAAATACCCTTAGTGAATTTCCTGGAAAAACTGCTCTCCAGTGACCACGGGCGCCACAACGGACCATTCCGTACATCTCTCGTTGTTACACCCCTGAATAAGGTCTCAGATCCCCTACCATGACCGAACAGAATGAGTCATTACAAACTCCAACGACCCGTTGCTTCCAATCGTTGCCACCACTGCCTTAACCTGGAATTCTTCCCAACGAACACTTACAATGACTCGTTGCTGCCAGCGACGAGTCGTTACGTGATCTGTTACTTTCTCACTGAACCTGAACAACCTTGCAACTACTTCCATCCAATGGACCGTTACAGCTAGCAACTGGTCGTTCCTAGACCCGTTACCTACAACTCTAGTCCTGCAACACCTCACCACGGACATATCCAACAGGTCGTTTATTCCACTAACGACCCGTTCTGAGAAGGACTTTTAGATTTTTGCTACTTTTCATTTTCAAATTCTAGGTCTAGTCTTAGGAACTTCTAGGGTATTACAATATCTTCCCCTTGGGAACATTCGTCCTCGAATGTGGGAAAACATACAGAAAATAGAGAAATAAAATCACCATATTCAAATACTGAGCATATAGGCTGAAAACTGATGGAGTGACTAACTCCGATTTGAACTACATTACTGAACCAAATTCATGAATCATACATACGTACTTTTACATGAAAGAAACTGAGGTACATGAGATGGACATGAAAATGAATAGAGTTTTAGGGCGGAAACTAATACCTCAAGTTGGAACTGAGCCGGTAGGAAATAGAAGTGGTATCTAACCATCATATCTACTTCGGCTTCCCACTTAGCTCCCTCAACATGCTAATTCCTCCATAAAACTTTAATTGAAGGTATTTCTTTGTTTCTTAGACTTTGAACCTGATGGTCCAGTATTTCCACCAAAACCTCCTCATAACTAGGGCTGTCTTTCACACCTACACTCTCAATCGGAAAAACTAGAGATGGATCCCCCAAACACTTCTTTAAGAGAGATACATGGAAAACAGGATGAACGAAAGCTAATTCTGAGGGCAACTCCAATTCATGTGCCACCTTGCCTATCCGTTTCACAATACGGTACATGCCAACATAATGGAGACTAAGTTTTCCTTTCTTTCTGAACCTCATCACTCCCTTCATGGGAGACACCTTTAGGAACACCCAATCATCAACTTCGAACTCAAGTTCCTTCCTCCTCACATCGGCATAAGATATTTGGCGACTTTGAGCTAATTTCAGCCTGTCCCATATGAGTTGAACTTTCTCCATGACTCATGGACTGAATCTGCTCCTATCATAGCATCCTCACCGACTTCAAACCAACCAATAGTCGATCTACACCTCCGCCCATAGAGAGCCTCAAACGGAGCCATCTGAATGCTGGATTGATAGCTATTATTATATGCAAACTCAATGAGAGGCAGATGATCATCCCAACTACCTTTGAAGTCAATTACACACGTTCTCAACATGTCCTCGAGAGTCTGAATAGTTCACTCCGCCTGACCATCCGTTTGCGGGTGAAATGCAGTATTGAGCTTGACCTGAGTACCAAGTCCCTTTTGAAACGATCTCCAAAACTGAGAGGTAAATTGGGTACCTCTGTCGGATATGATGGACAAGGGCACTCCATGTAACCGAACTAGCTCTTAGATGAATAGTTTGGCATAATCCTCTGCGTAATTAGTGGTTTGACTGGTAGAAAATGAGCAGCTTTGGTCAACCTATCCATGACCACCCGAATAGAGTCATACTGTCGACGAGTGCGAGGAAACCCTATGATGAAGTCCATATTAATCTCCTCCCACTTCCAAGTAGGGATGCTGATGTCCTGAAGCACACCACTCGGTCTTGGATGCTCTACCTTTACTTGCTGATAATTTGGACACTTAGCTACAAATTCTGCAATGTCCTTCTTAGTGCCATTACACCAATAAACTTCCCGTAGGTCACGGTACATCTTGGCGGCACCTGGATGTATCGAATATCTAGAACTGTGAGCCTCGTGCAACATCCGATTTCTCAAATCACCAACATCCGGGTCACATAAGCGACCCTAATATCGAAGCACACCATCTCCCCCTTTGGAGAAGGCCTCTACCTTCTAATTCTGAACGGCTTCCTTTAACATTAGAAAAATAGGGACCTCGTCTTGTCTAGCTTTTAAATCAGTCACCAAGGATGATTTTGACCCATGCTGAACTATAACACCGTCATTAGTTGAGTCAACTAAACAAACTTCCAACCTTGCAAGTCGATGCACATCCTTCACCAGCTCCTTCCTCCCCTCATCTACATGGGATACACTCTCCATGGAGAGTCTACTAAGTGTGTCTGCTACTATATTAGCCTTACCTAGATGGTAAAGAAAATTCATATCATAATCCTTGAGTAGCTCCAACCACTTTCTTTGGCGGAGATTTAGGTCCTTCTGGGTGAACACATATTGCAGGATCTTGTGGTCTATAAACACATCTACATGGACCCCGTACTAATAGTGTCTCCAGATCTTCAATGCAAATACCACCGCCGCCAATTCAATATCATGGTTCAGGTAATTCCTTTCATGAACCTTTAGCTGCCTAGAAGCGTATGCTATAACTTTACCACACTGCATCAATACACAACCAAGGTCAATTCTAGACACATCACAATACACCATAAACCCCTTGGTACCCTTAGGTAGGGTTAACACCGGTGCTGAGGTGAGTCGGGTCTTCAATTCCTAAAAGATCCTCTCACAAGCCTCCGACCATTGGAACTTCACTCTATTTTGGGTCAATTTGGTCAATGGCGTTGCAATAGATGAAAAACCCTTAACAAATCTCCGATAGTACCCAGCTAAATCCAAGAAGCTCCTGATGTCTAAAGGATTCACCAATTTAGGCCAATTCTTCACCACTTCTATCTTCTGAGAGTCCACCTTTATACCCTCACTTGACACCACATGGCCCAAAAATGCCATTGAGTTCAACCAAAACTCGCACTTGCTGAATTTTGCATATAGTTGGTGGTCCTTGAGAGTCATTAGTACTACCCTCAAATGAGCGGCATGCTCCTCCTCACTCCTAGAGTATATGAAGATGTCATCAATAAACACGATCATGAACATATCAAAGTATGGCTTGAACACCCTGTTTATCAAATCCATAAAAGCTACAGGAGCATTGGTTAGTCCAAATGATATAACTACAAACTCATAATGACCATATCGCATCCTGAATGTTGTCTTCGGGATGTCACCCTCCCGGACCCTGAGCTGATGGTATCTGAATATGAGATCTATCTTTGAAAAGCACTTAGCACCCTGAAGCTGGTCAAACAAATCATCAATTCTAAGGAGTGGATACCTGTTCTTGATGGTGACCTTGTTCAATTTCCGATAATCAATTCACATGCGAAGAGAACCATCCTTCTTTCAGATAAAAAGAACTGGTGCACCCCATAGGGATTTGCTCGGTCTGATGAACCCCTTATCTAACAGGTCCTTCAACTTCTCCTTCAACTCCTTTAACTTGCCTAGGGCCATTTTGTATGGAGGAATAGATATCGGTCGTGTATCGGGAAGAAAGTCAATACCAAAATCAATCTCCCGCTTTGGAGGAATTCCCGGTAGATCATCTGGGAACACCTTTGGATACTCACATACTACTGGCACGGACTAGATAGTCGAGGTCTCGGACATAGCATCCTTAACCCTACCTAAATGGTATACACAACCCATGGAGATCATCTTTCTATCCTTAAGGTAGGAAATGAAACGACCAACAGGCACAGTTGAACTACCCTTCCATTCTAAGGATGACTCACCCAGAAATCAGAATTCTACGGCATGGGTTCTACAATTGACTGAGGCATAACATGCAAACAACCAATCCATGCCGAGAATAACATCAAAATCAGTCATGGATAACTCTACTAAATCTATCGAGGTGACTTTCTGAAGGACCGTGACCGGGAAACTTCTATACACCTGCCTAGCTACAACCAAATCACCCACTGGAGTAGAGACTGAGAAAGGTTCTGACAAGATTTTTGGACTGACTTTGAAACTACTAGCCATATAAGGTGTCACAAAATACAAGGTAGCCCATGGATCTAACAATGGATATACATCAAGGTGGAAAACTCGTAACATACTAGAGACTACGTCCGGGGAGACCTCCTGCTCCTGGCGGGATGCTAGGGCATAGAATCTGTTTTGGCGCTATTCACCACCTGTGCTAGTAGAAGCCCCCTGCTGAGTGGAGTGTGCTAGTGGAGCTGTTAAACTAAAGGTTGGAGTACGGGCTCCACCATCGCCTGATCTAGCTGAAGGGCAAGTTTGCCACACCTAAAACAAGCGTCTGACCCAACTTGACACCTCCTTGGGTGATTCTTTCCATAATTCGCATAGGATAGAAAAGTACGATCTCATAAAATGCTACCTCAGCTCTTCGAGCCTGGAACTCTACCCCTCTGATCACGTATGGGTCAGGATGGAACACTAACTGATGATGGTGCTAGGTCTAAGGATCTCTAGTAGGACTGCTGACGCTGCCCACTAGTCCTCGACTAGGAGAATCCGATGCTATCAGTCCTGGCCCTCTTGGCCTCCCTCTCCGGCTCACTCATCTATATCGCCTCCATCTGTAGGGTGTACAGGACAATCCGAGCAAAGTCAATATCCTGGAGAAGCATCGCCGGTCCGGCAATCCCTGGCCAAGGAGTCTTCTATCCCTTGTACGAACTTGCTCATACGGGCTCTCTAATCTGCCACCAACTCAGATGCATACCTGGACAAACGTGTGAACTCTAAGGCATACTTCTAATCCGTCATCTTTCCTTGCTTGAGATTCACAAACTCAGCCGCTTTTGGCTCCCTCATCTCCCGAGGGAAGAACCGATTAAGAAAAGTGGCGTGGAACTCGTCCCAACTGATAAGGCCTGCTCTGACTACCCTAATCTCCTTCCACTGTTTGAACCAAATGTGTGCGACCCCCTTTAACTGATATGAGGCCAAGTCGGCACACCCCTCTCCAGTCACCCCCATAATCTGGGTGATCTTCAGAATCTCCTCAATGAAATCATATGGATCCTTGTCCACCTTCGATACAAGGAACTTAGGAGGGTTCATCCTCAGAAAGTCTCTAACCCTCGCTGCTACTACATTCCCGTTCTACGAGATATGTGCTACCGCCTGCTGGTTGACCTGGGCGGTCAAGGCCTGTGCTAGTATCTGAATGGCTACCTTGAATTCAGCGTGGGTAACTAGCTCCGATGCATGGTGCTCATGGGCTGGTGGGGCTTGTTGGTGCCCATATCCATTGACATCCTCGTGGCCATTTCCATTTCCATTTCTTCTGCCGTTAACTCTATTGGGAGGCATGATTCTGCAAACGCGAAAATCATGAATTAGTAGGATAAAGAGACATTTCACCATACGACATAGATCATTAAAGAAGGAAGCATTTCCTAAACATCTCATAGCCTTTTCGTCATAAGTGTGGCGCGCTTAACACCCATAAAAAAGACTCTACTTAATGCGTCTTGCAGACTCCCTAGGACACTTCAAAACCTATTGCTCTGATAACAAGTTTGTCATGACCATAACATAGAATCGGATCGAGACACGGAACAAGGAGCACCGAGAGACTCCAAGTCGACCCATGCCATCAACATACATCTAACTCAATCAAATAAAGCGGAAAAACTTAACATAATAACATAGAAGAAGTCCAATCATAACATAGCTTCAGATCCGTAATTCACTTCATACATGACAAGCTGATTACTACATACATTCTGAGAGGCTTTAACATATTTGATGTGTTGATGGGACAACATCCCCAACTAACCCGACAAGTTTGAAACTGAAATACAAGATAACTAGAAATGAGTAGTCCTCGAGAGATGAGGACTCACCACTAAAGCTGAATGCTAACTCTAGAGAACTGGCTAGTGATGGGGCTGAGTTTGAAGATCGGAGCCTGTATAATGAAATGATACAATATAGAGTATGCGATCAGTACGTGAAATGTACTGAGTATGATAGGTTAGTAAAACGGAAATTTAAAATACATAAAAGTTCATAGGAGTAGGACATCATAATCATAACATAAGTATCATAATGCAAACGTACGACTCAAGGTTTTCAAAAAATTCGTAAGTCATTCATAATCATAATCATAAGAGAAAATCTTTATGAAACATGACTTGAGCCAAAGTATATAATCATACTCATACATAAATCATGAGGAAAAGTGAGAGATTCTTATAACTGATATACCCCATATGAGCACACATGGAGCCTAACCTATAAACCCCTAGTCGGGAAGG